>JAOEGS010003989.1:79540-89983 GCA_025447755.1 Corythornis vintsioides
GACTTTTAAAAAAAAAATGTGACAAGTTTTCATCGAGATAAAAAAGAGAAATTGAGTGAATTGAAGGACAAAGAGCCTCTGTTCTGCATCTACACAAAGTAAACTTTTTTATTCCCCACTAGCTCTCGCAGCTCTGTAAAGCAATTGAACTGGGAACTCTCACCTTCAAAGAGCTGCAAGGAGACAACAATTTGCAAATGAAGGGTTTGGTTTCTTCCTGTCCCATATCGAAAGGGAGAGGTTTTTTTCACAGATTCAAAAAGTTTTATGATCAAACATTTATATTTTATCAAAATCACAGGCAAAACAGTTCCTGTTATCAGAGCATTCTTATACTTTATATTACAAAGAAATAAGAAGATGAGATACAGGCTGACCTCACTACGAGCACGTCTTAGGGAGACTCCTTCAAGAACTATTTCCCTACAAAGTGAAGCAAAGAGCAGACTTTCTCCACAGTATCCTGATTTATGATGGGCTGTAGTAACAGTCACCCAGCTTCCATGTCCATGTATTTGTCACTGCTCCTGGTGACACCCTCGTTGCCTGGAGTCAAAGCTCACCCCAGTGGCCTCTGCTTTGCTCAGAGCAGCCCAGAGCTGTTCAATCAGCCAGGACTGTATCTCGTTGCCTGCAATTGAGGCAGATTGATTTTTAATGAGTTTAATTGATTGTGATTGTCTCATGGGCTGCACTGACAGCTTTTTGTTGGAGGCTTGATCGTGTTGCAGAGTCGCAGGGCGCATAAGGGGTTAATGAAAGCCTACCCGAGTTAATGGGGACATGGAAAACCAAAGGGAGACCCAGGATGAATACCTGCAGAAGAAGCCAGTGACAAATAAAGGCAAACAATTTATTTGACTTGAAACAGGTTATAAAGGACAATAATTATTTTAAATAGAAAGCTGTTGAATTATAATTGGAAGTAATTGAAACTCACCGAAATATTGAATAAAACATTAGGTATTTTAAATGGTGTTATCTTTATAATTATCACTGGAAATAATTGCAGTGAAGCCCATGAACTATTGTGAGAGGAAGAGACTCACCCAGGGCCTATTGTTTTCTGCAGTCATTACACAGAGTGTTTAATGGGGAGTATTTATAAATAAGCATTTGTTTCTGCTCTGGCATTTCACGAGTGAATGCCAGGCCTGCTAAGGGTGAGAAGGGAGGTAAGCAAGGAGCAAGGAGGAAGCATCTGCTGTTTGCAGAGTCGTTGCATTAGAAATTAGTCTAGAAGACACATTTCCCTGGAAGTCTTCCTGCCTTGTTTATTGGATTTGAGTGTTTAAAAACACATTTTCATGGCTTTGCATTGTCATTCTGAAATGATTTTCCTGAATGTTTTCAGGACAGCATGTGCATATTGTCCTTTTTCAACTAGCAGAGATGCTTGAAAACAAGGAATACCTTTCAGCAAAAAAAAATAGTGTTCATTCGTCACAGCACTCAAAGGTTGTCACATCAACACATGTATCTATTTCTGGTTTGGTGTCAAAAGTTGTAACTGCCTTAACTTGCTAGCTTCAAACACAGTCATTCCAAAGCAGAATTCATGGAAGTCACATCACAGCTTCTCAGCTCTGCTCAGCTATGGCTCTGTACTGTCATCTCTGAAGGGCCAAGGTTGAATGATCATTTTGTAGCAGGCTATGGCTTCATGGTGCACTCATCCTGCCACAGTTGCAGGGTGATTAATGTAATTATTACACTGGACTCGATGAATTTTTAGAAAGTAACCATGACAGGAGCAGAGCAGCATTTCATCTATGGAAACATCTCAACAGATTCTAATCAGCTCACACATGAAAATTAGTTTGTCACGTTCTCTTCCTAATTGCCACGGGCCAAATTTTCTCAAGCGGACACAAAGCAGGCAAGGAAGTGAATGACAGTGATTTCAGGTTATTTTTGGTCCCATGGAAATAAACCATTTTCCCTCTCCTTTGTACAGAACTGGGTATTAGATATTACTCTATTAATGCTACATTTCCTATGGCCTAGATGCAGAAAGAGGAGGAGTATCACGGAAACATCAGTTGGGGAAAATTGCTGAAATGTAGTGGCAGATGAAGAGGATCTGAATAATGGCTTTATCTATAAGGAAAGGGGGGTTTGTGGGGGGTGTGAATATGAAACATGTACAGATGAAAAAGCAGCTTAGCTTCAAGAGACTAACATAAGCTATAGCAGTCTGCTAATATTCCTGAAAGATCTATTAACAACGGGATGATTTCTTCCCAGATGATCATCTGTTCTGTCTTAGACTAATATCTACCAAAGTCATATGCTGGGCATCTGGCTTCTTTGTGCTTCTTCTGTTGAAGGACAAATAAGAAAGGGGATTTTGCTTTTTAATACAGTATACAAAACCTTTCATATTCCACCCAGGCAGAAGGAGCAAATGGGAATCAGCTGAAGGGGGAAGGATTGATCTTGCCATACCCTGAGCTGTGCCTGTGTTGCACTGCATGGTGTGAGGGGAGCTGAGCAGGCTGCTGGTGAAGGTTTGGTGTAGCAGTGACATGTCAGAGGAGTTTCTGGTTGTGAGTTTGAACCCTGTGCTCTGTGTAGCACCCTAATGCAATGCCTCCTGGGGGGACAAATGCTGAGGTGAAGCCAGCAGGTCCCCTTTTAGTCACAAGCTCTTCCACTGCTGTGTCCATGCAATTTTCACAGCTCTGTATTTACAGAGATATCCCTTTCCACAATCCCACCCTGACTAGTTCATCCAGGGAAGTTGGTCCTCTCGTTACTAGTAACAAACACCTACATTCACATAATGTGATGGCTTCTCTGAAAGAAAAAGCATAATTTCCTCAGCACTGGAGCTCTTTCACAGACAGAAAAATAACAGCAAGTGAGACACAATTTGATCCCATTTATTTGGATTTGCAGTGTTTTTGCAGTGAAAGGTTTGATTTATCTTCCTTGAGAGACTGGGAGGCAAGGATCAGAATCTGTTGCAAGGAGCCTTTGCACATTCAAGTGATGCAAAACTGATGCAATGACCTGTCAGTAACTGGAGAAGCTGGGACATCATGGCTGATGGTTATGGTCCAATATCCAAACTGCTCCAAGCCTGTCTTCTGTTTTCAGTGTAAAGTGCTGTGCGATTTATCTATCTGGAGATTGTGCAGGGTGAATAGGGGGAAGATGCAAATGTAAATTATAAACACTAGTAGGAAAAGGAAGAAGCACTTGCTGAAGATGTCTAGACACCACAAAGAGCAATTAGCCAGGTTTAAAATTCTGCCAGCAAGTATACTCGGCAGGAAACACAAACATAAGGAGAGCAAGAGCCACCAGGCTTCACTTGGCTCCTGCCACTTCATCAGGGCTAATTAAAGTGTTCTTCCCTGAGTCCTTAAAGAGATCAGCTATGACAGCAAACAATTTCAAGTGAGATGCACTAGGCTAAAAGAGTTGGGGGGAAACAACAGGAAGGTAGCAATCTGCATTGTCAATTCCCAGCCCAGTCTGCTCAGTAGAGAGGAGTCAAAGCTAAGTGAGGCAGGGCCAAAGCCAAGGCAGCTCTCAAGTTAGTTTGTGTTGCCATCCCAGTTGCCACATCTGAGGCAGACAGGTCTCAACTGTCCACAAGGTCCTACCTAGCCATGCTCCTCATGCACGAGTCACTGCTCATGCACTGGGGGTTTCCAGCCCTGTCATGAGATGACAAATTGTATTTGCCACGTGTTCCTTAGAGAGTCTGTAAGAAGGTGCCTGTCTGCACACACAGAGTCCTGGCAAGCAAACTGCTAGCAGTGCTTTTAAGTAAGCACAGGCACATCTGTAGGGGCACTGAAGGCAGAGGCTTCTTCTCCAGTCATTTTCCTTGCTCTGCCCATCTTTCCATTATTTCTATTTTGAAGTTGCCCTAGGGAGAAGGATCACAGAACATGGCTGATTTGGAAATTCCAGTTGCAGTGGTGTAATGAAATACACTTGTGCTGGCTTTGCTGGGACAGAAGCCCAGGCCATGGTCTGCAGGTCATTAGTCTGGAGCCAGCCAGCACAGGTGAGCTGAGTTGGCCACAGGTGCAGCCCATCCCAGACACTGCATGCTGGGTAGAAAGGGCATGTTTGTTCAGGGAGAGGGTTCTTCCTCAGTCTGCTCTCCTTTTTGTTTCTTCCAGTTGCTGAAGGGGCTTGTTTCTACTCTTGAGGACTGCTTTCCTGCTCCTTGTGACTACTGTACATTTGCTGGGGTGAGTGGAACTTTTATATACTTTGTATTTGCATTAGTATGAGTTTGGCTGCTGTGTTCCTTCTGTTTTAATTTCAACCCAGGGGTATCCTCTCTTTTTCCTCATTCCTAATCTCTTCTCTGGAGGGTTTCTTTGAGTAATAGAGCAAATGCTATAGATTAGCCCCAGAGACAGGCTAAGTGTAGAAAATAATACACAATTTCAGGTGCATAAGAGAGACAAATGAAGTTTGCATAGACAATCCTATGCTTTCTGAAGTTTCCACTTCGGAGCCCAGAAATGCAAATGTGCATGTGTGTAATAAAGATACATCAAAACTAAAGTCACAGGTTGGGCCAAAATCAGGTTGGCAGCTTCTCTTTAAACAGTTTTATGGATCATTAGGTACCCTGCAGGAGGCTGACTACATCAACTATGTTTTATTGATAGTTGAGAGTTTCTAGCCTGAAACAAAACAATTATTCATGTTAACTAGAGGCTGAAATAAACTTCACCAGACCAATGTCCCCTCAGAACATGTGCAGACTCAAAATTCAGGCTCTCTTTTGTTTCTTGATGTATCTCTCTGTTCACCCAGGATTAAAATATCCTTTTGGATGCTTTCTTTAAACATGTTAGCACAATTGTTTTCCTGGGAAGGTCCTTGGCTGGTAGATAGGGTTTTTCACATGTGCTACAACAAAGTGTCAGGATATTCATATAAATAATGCATAATCCTCTAAGGAAATCAATGAAAATGAGCTTACTTTAGCAGTCAGCCTTCTCAGTCCTGTGTGTCACGCTTTCACATGAAGTTCTACATTCATGGCAAGGTAAATGGTGCATGGTGCTTCTATTTACAACCTTCTGTCTCAGATAACTAATATACTATTGAAGCTTTGGAGATTCAGTACTACAAATTCCCATGAAGCCCTTTAAGTATCACAAATGCTTTCAAGGAAAACAAATTTGAACTACTGTACATAAAAAAAATGTTAATTCACTTAGCACTGAGCTCATCACTGAACATTTTACCATCTCCCCCAAGACTTGCCTCCCTTCGGCTGCTGGGCAATCCTATTTATTCTTATTTCCCAGATGAAGTGTGATATGATGACCAGTGATTTTTCCAAAGAGCCCCATATCCTCAGACTGTACTATCTTCCCAGAAAATCCCAGTCTTTTAGATGGAGAAACAAGCTGGAAAATCTGCCTTTCAGTTCTGCAGTGGGAGCTAAGCTCTTCTGAATGTGGTTCTCTTATGCAGGACCTCTCACAGTCCTGTGAGACTTGACCAGTATTGACCAGGAAGGTGAGGCAGCTGCACAGCAAAGGTAGCAGCTGAGCCTGGGTCTGCCAAAATCATGACCTGATCATTAGACCAGCAGATGACCAAATAATTTTAATGCTCACTGCAGTGGCAGCTCATTTGAAAAATCTGATCTTGTAATTTAGCCAATGCTTGTCTGTTACCACCAAAGGAAAATAGTTATCCAGCCCTTCAAGTTCACCTATGAGCTGCAGTTTGCTGTTCCAGTGAAATATACGTGGGATTTATTGTGTGACTACCACATTCCTCACAAACCCAGGGCAAAGTCAGAAAAAAATCTGGACAGGGAAGTTAAATGTACACAAATCTCTCCTAGACTGAGATGTATCTTAACATTTTTCTCTTGGTGTGGAAGTGTTCATATAAAGAAGCTAAATCTGAGAAGCTTCTGAAGTGATAAATCAGTTATGAAATGGAAACCTGCATTACTGGCTGTCTACTTAATTATTTGACAAGTTAATTAATCTAAGCAACTGCAGAACTGCTGTTTCCTTGGTAAGTGATGGAAACAAACTTTGGCAGATCCCATAGGTCTTGGTGCTCTAGTATCAGTAAGACTCTAAAAAGTTATGTATGATAGACACTAAGTGAGGTCAAACTGCTTCTGTAGGAGTAATGGGAATTGCTTATTGCCTGAAGGTGTTTGTTGCTAATTATTCTGCTGCAGCTCATCATGGTTTGCCTGCTTAGTTGTGGCTAAGTTTTCATGAGCTACCTTTATTCCCTTCAGGAAGATATCGAATCATGATAGGAAAGGACAGAGCCTCCTGCCTTGTTAGAACAATGGCAATGTCTGTCTCATCTCAACAGACAACACAATTACAGCTGACACAATAATTGATGCTGAAGTTTTCCAGTGAGAAAGATGGACACACATTATTATCCCATCAATCTTCTTCCACATGGTGTCTTGTATCTCTGGTTATTCCAACTGTGGCAGCAAATTGACTGAAGCACACTGAACAGTCTGTCTGTGTTTCCAGGGGTACCCCATGACAGAGTGAGGGCATCTTATAGGGCATGAGAATAAAGGTGAGACCAGAGAAAAGGTCACTCCATGTGCACTGAAACCAAACTTACTTCCATCACCTTCTTTACCTACATATGTCTTCATTAGATAGTGTTCATTTCAAAGTAAACATGACAATGACCCACATCTGCCTATTACACACTCATTGTGTTAGACTGAGCAAGTGTTTGTCCATTGACAGCAACTGTTCCTCATTCATACTTATTTCAGAGTTTAAAGACAGTCATAGATGAGCTCTCTGCCAGGTCCATAAGTATATGGAAACCCCAATGTGAATAATGTATGAATTTATTCAACAACTTCCTGGTCATATAATCTAAGCTTCAGTTTTGCCCTAGTTATAGTAACATTGGGCACCTGTTAATGTGTATTTTACTGTATTTCATGTGCTTTGTGATCTCTCTATCCAAATCACAGTCAAACTTAGTCTAAAACCTACATGTACTCTTTTCTCTTTTAAAAACAGTTTGATATTTAAAAGATGCCTGTTTTCTATCTATTCACTGCTTTTTCCCTGAGCTGAGCAGAAAATTTTCTTCAATTAATGACAATAATATGATTAGTCTACAAATATAATCAGTCTGTTAAAAATGCCACTAAAATACAGTGTTTGGCACAGCTGCGTTATTCCTGTAATGAATAATCACTAAAGATATTATTGTGGATGCAGTTACCATGCAACAATGTGAATAAAATGTTTTAGATGGAAAATAGTACTTCAAGAAAATGTATGCAATAGTACAAAGGTATTACTGCCCATTAATATGTATTAATTCAATGGAAGAGGCCTAACTGAGCTGGTTTACATAGATTAGGATGGCAGGCAGTGAAAGGAAGCACTTGGGCTTGGTTAAATGGGCTGTGAAGACAGGAGGATCTCTAATCCAAAGCATGGAAGCAAAGCTCACGATAGGCTGTCTGCTTACACTGGGATGGTTTGTTCCTCCTCTCATTCATATCGGTGTTGTTATTATGATGAAGAATCAGCATTCAGTGCTCCAGATGCATTATCTCAGTCCTCTTGAATATATATTTTAAAGCTTTCTATTTAAAAGTATGAAAAATAAGATGATTCTCCTCAAGGTAGCACATAGAAGGAATCATTTCATTTGCTTTAGCATCTGCAGGATGAGCTCCTGGCATGTTTGTTATTATCAAGACAAGCTTATATGTGCCTAAAATACTGAGTAATTCAGTCCTTGCTCTAACTTCTGTGCATGACATGCGGGGTTGGTTCCAGCTCCTCCAAGTGCACCAAGTGGGGCATTCCCACAGCCGTGAGGGGAGCTTTCAATGAGACACATCAGAGTTTTGAATCGTGCCAAATGCACCCTTCTGTCTGGGCATGCCTAGTTACACATAAAAAAACCAGCTATTTTGCTCTCCCTTCTGGCTAACAACCTCATTATGAGACAAACTATTACAGTAGTCATATGCTCAGCATAAGATGTCCTTTTCCCTGAGTTTATTTTAAAAACACACAGTACAATTCATGAAAGAACCCTTCAGACTGGTGGCTCTCTCAGCCCCACCACCTGTGCAAAGTCTGAGGTGAGGCTGGCAGACACCTTCCTTCTGCCTGTGCAACAAGGGGTGTAATGCTGGAGAAGCTTTAAGTGAAGAAAGTCCCAACACTTACTCCAGAGGTAGCCTTGGTTGAAGGATGAGGTGGCCTAGTTGGACTGAGTCGCCAGGCATGGGGTGTGAGGAAGAAAGAACCAAGAGTTTGGGAGTCTCTGGACTCAGGAGTACTAGAAATCAACAAATGTACCCCTTGCATCTGTGATAGCTGCTAATTCTGCACGACAGGCTGCTGCAGTGCAAGATGAAAGAGCTCTGCCTTGGAGCAGTGCCATGGGTGATCTTCATTTAACCCATTTTGTATGTGAAGCCCTCCAGATAGGACCAGTGAAAGATCTTATTCAGCAGCCTTTATTTGCATAAACCAACCTAATTTTGACACTCAGTACTTGCTCCATAGCTCTTTAATACTGGAGCACATGGCTATAAACATGCCTGAAAGAAAGCACAAAAGGAGGGTAGATGCTTAGAAAAAGATCTTTTATATGACCTTGCTAGGACATAGAGGTTATCCAAACTAGTGAAAAATGATATTATAAATGACTAGAGAAGATTTACTATCTTCTTTGCCCAAACAGCCTCATAAATTGTATGTCTAATCCCCAGTCTTGTCCACATCCTCATCCAATTTCATCTGCCTTGCAGAAAACTTAGTAACCTCTCAACAAATACAGCTGATCAACATGAGAGCAGAGATGAGGGTCCCTGTAGTGTGTTAAATCCCTCCTCCCCAGTAAAATTCAATGGGATCTTTAATGATCACTTCTTATCTAGGAGTTTCGGAAATGATGGAGTTTGGATCATTCTTTCCACCTATGTTTTTATGCACATGGTTCCCATGGCTCTAGTGACACTCTAATAAGTGTATTGAATTTTGAGCTATTCGAGGGATTTTGTATATTATTTATGAGGACAGATTGATTTGTCTCATGTGAAGGAATATATGTAAAATCGAGTTTTGTTGTGGTTGTTTCTTTGCTCAATGTCTCTGATATGATCGTGGCTTCATAACAATTTCAATATATTATTGCCAGAGGTATTATAAAATAGGGAGACATTATACTTCATGTCATAATTCTTCCTCTGCTGAGAAAACCCAAAAGATTTTTGTTTGTTTGTTTATTGATCCTTACTTTGCAACATAGTAAATTAAGTGAATGTTGTTAAACAAGAGGACAAATTCCCTTGTAGCTTCACCAAAATGGCCTTCAATTAGCTATGCTTCTATGACTCTACTATGATGCTATTCATAGGCAGGTTATGACATTGTCAACAAAACAGTGAAACTTAAACTCCTGTTATTATCATCTTGAGCTAAAAAAACAATTTCTTGTGCATATACCTTTTCCTTACAAAATGGGAGCTTCAGCTGATGTGCTAGAAGTAGGACCGATGTGAAACACCTGCAAGTGACATTGGCATTGTAAGACACATTGGTGACAAAGTCTGGGATACAGAGGGAAGGGAGGTGGGGGAGGGCAGAATGTACAAGATCTGTAAGATATCCTAATTTCTGCCATCCCATTGTCCCAGCTGTGCAGCAAAGGGATATTTGTGACTGACTTGCCCTCAAAACCAGTCTGTTGTGGCCAAAATTCGATGCTTACAGACACTCAGTGAGGTTGTTCCTTCTGCAGTTATTTCACTGAAGGGAAGATAAACAAGGAATTACCATGTACTGGCTCTTTCAATAGGATAATGAGGTATTAACAAGTGGATGTTCTGAACTTGCCATCAGCTTCATTTGTCAGGAGATTACTTTGTGCACGATGCATTTTTGAACATGCATGCACGCATTTTTTGCCATGGGATGTTGTGGATGCTGAATTTTTGTGTGTGTTTAAAAAGTGGCTGGATAAATAAGGAGAGAAAATTCTGCAAGAGATTATTTAATATAAGGTTATGACCTCTAGTTCAGGAAGTTCCTCACCTGCAAACTGCCTTTCAGAATGAAAGGAGCTCTGACACTTTTCGCAGCCAATTTGCTGCTAATGGTCGAGCTTAAAGAGTGCTTGATAGAAATAACATCTCAGCTAATCTTTAAATGACTTTCTAGGGTTTCTAATAGCAGGGACTGTGAGTAGAGAAGTTTACTCTTTCTCTGATGAAAGGCTGAAGTTACTCCAAAATGCAGCTGTGTTGACATCACTGCGGAGTCTTGATTTGTTGATGTAAGTAGCAGGGCCAGAGCCCTGCAGGGATGTGCAGGGTGTAATCCCTGTCACAGCCCTGCTGTTTGTACCCTCGCAGCAGATCATCCTGATTTCACTCGACTTGCTTTTACTCCATTTTTCCATTTACACTGCTTG
>JAOEGS010003990.1:0-20897 GCA_025447755.1 Corythornis vintsioides
GCCGAGCCGGGCGGAGAGGGGAGCGGGGGGATCGCTCGGGAGCACCGCGGTGCTTCCGGGGGAGGCTCGGGGAAGCTCCGCTCCGCGTCGCGTGGCAGTAGCGTCATTGGTGGGGAGGAGAAGCGCGTCAAGAGGGAAGGGAGCGCTCGCTGGAGGAAGGATGATGCCCGCTGCCGGCCGGGAGGAGCGGAGGCAGCTACAGCGACGCGCAGCACGGAGCTGGGCAGAGCTGGCAGCTGACTCGCTCCCCCGTTACCTCCTTGGCCGAGGCAGGGAGAACAGCGGGCATCTCTAGTGATGGCACTTACCTCCCCTACACACAAGCACACAGCCCGCGGCGGGAGGCTCTCCCGGGCCGCAGCTGAGTCCCGACCTCAGCCATCGCACCTACTGGGAGCCAGGGCTCCGGAGCACCGCCCGCCCCAGCTCGCCTCCGCCACCAGAGGGCGTAGTGCCTTCCCCCGGTCCCCGCAGCTCCCCGCAGCAGAGCAGGAGCCGCCGCTCCCCCTCTGCCCAGTCACTCTCCTCCCGGGCCGGGACAGCCCTGAGGGAGGGTGAAACAAGGCAGCCAGCTCTCCCCCTAGGCATCATACGCTTTCCTACGACCTAGAACCTGGTGGAAGATCCTCTACTTAGGAAATAGTCTCCCTTACCTTCAGGGTGCTGTTAGTGATCTAAACTGAAATGTGATTGTTACACAGTGAATTAGCATTCGAATTAAAGAGCTTTGAAATTTGCTGCTGTGAACACCTCAATCTGTTGCCTTCAGGTGAGATGCTAAACCCCCCTTTCACCCTTTTGAAGCCCTCTGGGCTGAGCAGCTGCTATCACAGCTGCTACCACGAATGCACCTGTCCCTCTCTAGCTTCCCGACCGAGTGCTGCAGTGCAGTCAGTCCCAGCCTTTCACTCCAAAGTAGCATCTTTTTCATTCCTTCTGGGCTACATCCCCATAAATCCAGTAAACCCACAGTGGTTGCAATTGTAATCTAAGTGTAAACTCAGCTGATCTGTTCCAGACCAAGCAGTTCTCCTAAGAGTGAGTAATGGCCCCCAGTGTAAGATAACCACACCTTTTCACTGTTCTTTAGTGTAATTCATGGTAAAGCATCATAAGCTTTTAAAGGACACCAACTTTACCCTGCATGAGCTAAATGGGCAATAAGCTACAGGTCAATTCCAGGACCAGCTTTCCTTTGGATAGTCCTTTTGTTTTTTTTCTTTAGCTAATCACTCTGAAGTATTTTAAAACCCACTCCCCTTGCCCCAGGTGAAACTCAACACAATGATTTTTAAACTTTTAGTAAGCTTAAAAATATAGAACATACACTTAGTTTACATAGTGTACAAAAATATTTACAAACATTTCTATTAAAGCACAGGAACAGGTGTAAGGAAAACTATTGCACAAGCATAGAAAATATACACCATATACATAGAAAAACATTGTGCCTTAGGAAACAAAGTGCCTTGTGCATTTAAAAATCCATTTGTGAATTCAAAATTAGTAATGAAGTTACAGCAATATTAAGAGTCAAATGAAATTTCTTTTAGTGGAATGTATAATTAAGCAAAAGATTGTGAGAGAAACACAACAGCACAAAAAAGCAAAGCTGTCCATCCTGCTTTGCCACCTCCATTGACCACAGAAGGGTTGTTGTATGACTTGCAGCCCACATGGTTCCTCTCTTGGAATTCCACAGGATCATCTGTAAGAACCTTGTCATAACTGTTTAATTAATCACTCTGACCTTTTGATACACATTAAAAAAAAAAAAAAATGAATTGCCAAAAGGCAATGGTTTAAGTTGTACTAGATTTCTGCATAAAGTTTTTACTTGCACACAACAGCAACCAGGGATTGTTTGCTGTACCAAAGCACTCTGTAGTTCTGGGTTTGGATGTTGTTTTAAACAAGGAAGACAGTCTTTAGAGTACGTTTACCTCTGGAGGGATTTGGTTCTTTTCACATAGGCACCCTATGTCACACATAGGTCTCAGCTGCTGATCACAGCCTGAGCTGCTCAGTGTACAACTTGTATCTTTCAGATGATATTTAACAGCCAGTAAGCAATACAAGTAGTTCTTCCCAACAATGAATCATGGAAAGTTTGAGATGGGCAGATGGGCATGAATTTGTTTGGACTTCATTCCTACTCACAATTTACATTTGAGTATGTTGAAGAATCAGTTGTGCTGAAAACCAAGAATGATACATGGTGGGGTGGGAGCAAAGAAAACCAAATTTCCTCAAGCTATGCAAAACTGACAACTGTAGCAACCACATTTTTAAATGAAGCTGGTTAATTCCCAGCAACTTTTACAGACATCTAAGGACTCAGAACACAGAAAAGCTCTGAAAACAGATTGTACTGCAGCAGGTATTTTTCTGAACTGAAAGCCTGAAAAGTTCTCTTGTAACCCTTCCAGTTAGAAACTATAAATTACAGTCAAGTAATTTATAGTTTCTGAATTTCCACTTCTGAAAACAGGAACAGCCCAGCTCCTTGTTACTACCCATCCTCCTTCAGAGAAAGATTGTCCTTTGTCTCAAACCTACAAACACTGTGCATCAGTCTCAGCAGCATGAAGTTGCATCACACACCTTCACATTCAAGAGCACTTGACCAGCTGACAAAAATATTCCACCATGTTTGGTTCAGTCTAGAAAATAGTGCACATCATTCACTGAAACACACGAGCAAGCCACTGTTACAGGAGTCAGCTGAAGTCACTTCCAGATTGTTCTCATTCATTCCAATATTGTAATGACCTCTTCCTCTGGCCAGCACCTTGGACAATAAAGAGCAGACACTTAGGATAACTTACAAGTTGCTCTAAACTCATTGTATTAGGAGAATTCAGTTTACAGTTCAGCACTTCAGAAGTCCAGTTTCTTCAGCTGTTCATATGTCAGAAAGAACTGGAACAGATGATTAAGGAAAACAGTTTCCTATTCACCCAGTACAAAATGGTCACCACTACATGAAAGCTTTGCTCTTCTCTTAGTTCCTTCCTATCTAGTGGTGGTTTTGTTATGCAGAACAAGAAAGCTTGCTGCAGGGCAAACATATCAACAGCCTTAAAGCTGGTGATGCCAACTGCTTTTCTATGCCTGTTCCTCAGGATCTTCAGCACAGTCCTGAGGAAGCAGGAAAGTACTACCAAAAAACAAAAAAAAAAAACAAAAAAAAACCAAAAACCAAAACAAAAAAAAAAAAAAAGATTTTACTCAGCTTTCATAAACTAATAGTAGGTTTGCTCATAGTAAAAATCATTATTACCAACCCACCTTCCAGGGTTCCAATCAGCTGGATCTTGAAACACAAACCAAATTGTGCAAGACTAAGATAAATACAGAAAGATCTCATGGCTTACTGCCTAGCTTCCCCAGTTGTAGGCAGAACCCCCATTCTTAACTCCACTGGGCAATTTTATTTAAGCCTATGCTCCAAACCAGTGAAACTGACAGGTATGAAGCTGAAGGAACATCAAAACCCAATATCAATACTTCAATATCCCATTCTATTAGTCACTGTGAGTCAAATTAATTCTGACCAGCAGCAGTTGACAAAGTGTTCAGCCACACAATTTTCCATTCATAAAAAGATAATTTGTACTGATATCACTCTTCTCACAATGATCACTCCATGGAGTTGTCAACACTTCTGCACACCTTTGAAAGGATACAATGATATTCCAAGGACCAAGTCTCAGCCAGTTGGGCCAAAACCCTTTATACAGAGCAAAAAATCCTTCATTCTTCCATGTCTAGAAAAAAAACACAGCAAGAACACAGTTTTTTTATTAGGGAGAAATCCAAAGGGCATCTCAGCTAACAAGGATCTATACAGGGGATTGCTTAAGTGCTGTAACCTTGAGGCAAATACAGTGTGATGAGACATGGAAACATTTAAACTAGATCAAGCCAAGATTAGTCATGCTTGCAGCATTACCTGGCAAGTAAAGATGCAGACCATGTAATTTAGTATCCAACCCAGATTTGTGCAGACTGCACTCCTAAATTGTTTGGTGGGGGTGTTTTTGTGGTGCTAGGGTAGTTTGGGGTGTTTTGTGTGTGTGTGTGTGTGTGTGTGTGTGTGTGTGTGTGTGTGTGTATTTTTGTTGTTTCTTTGTTTGTTTTGGGGGGGGTGTTTTTTTCTCCCCAAAAATCCTTGCAGAGAGCTGCATGTAATCATGCAACTCACATCAGTCATCCCATTGATATCTTTCCTGTTTGCTTTCTGGCTTTCACAAAACTTCCCTGGACAGTGTGAACTGTTATACAGACTGGACTGTGCAGTCAGTTGGGACTGTAACAGCTTCCTGTCCACACCTCTCCATGTAAAAGGCCATGAATTTCCCACCTCATGCACCATTTCAGGATTGAGGAAACCAAGTTGAAGTAAATAAGAGACTGATGCTGCCTTTGGCCATCCTAAGTTTTTAATTATGCAGTAAGCAGATAAAACCACCTGTCCCAGCAAAGAGTGTTCTTTAAGAACCAATCCACAGAATGATAATTTTCTATCAATATCCTAACATCATATAGAGCTAAGTACAAGGCAGGGCTGCTGAGAGACTAAGTCATAGAATCATAGAATGTTTTGGGCTGGAAAGGACCTCCAAAGGGCATCTAGTGCAGCCCCCCTGCAGGGAGCAGGGATCCCCTCAACTAGACCAAGCTGCTCAGAGCCTTGGCCAACCTCACCTGGAATAGCTCCAGGGATGGGGCCTCAACCACCTCCCTGGGAAGCCTATTCCACTGCTCCACCACCCTCAAGGGCAAGAACTTCTTCCTGGTATCTAGGCTGATCTACTCATCCAAGTACCAAAAGGAAATCAGTATGTACTGCAGCCACTTTCCTCCTACCCTTCTGTCAAGACAGATACTTTTCACACCAAGCACACATAATAATTTTCAAGTTCTACACCAAAATCATTGCTCAGTAGTTCCAGTTCCTACTTATGTGGATACACTACTTACTTGCAACAAGCAATCCAAAGTGCCCTTGTAGTTTGAGTGTCCTCCATGCTGTTGGCTTCTCTGATTCATCATGCGTGTTCTCACCACATCGATTGGGTTGGATGCAAGAGCTCCAGCTAACCCACAAGTAAAGCTTGAGCTAATAAAAGAAAAGTTTAATGAAATTTTAACTACCACTTAAAATGCACACAAATTCCCCTTTCCCAGAAAGCATGTAGTAAGGAGTGCTTAATGCTTTCAGTTAAAAGCTATCAGCTAATAGATGTGGAAAATTAACTCTGATTTATTATAAAGCACAATTTTTTAAGATTTGATATACAGTCTGTGTACCTGAACAGATGCTTATGCCTCAAAAAATAGCAAATATTCCATTGGAACTTTCTTCTAACCTCAGTTTGCAAAGCTGAATAACTCAGACTATCCAAAGAAATTCTATATTCAAAAGAAAGCTAAATCCAAAAGCTAAATAAAACGAGCTTTCATATGTGCCACAATTTGAGATGCATTAGACAGTATAAATACATTGAGCATATTTACATCTAGACTGACAAAAATAATCAGACACTCATTTCCCCATAATGAAAGCTAATGATTAGTTACACAAACTTACAGAAAGTGAGTATATACTGTATCTCCCATAAATCCAGACATAATTATGTGCTTCTTGGTAAGGTCATACACTGGCAGCTCCACTCCAACAACAATAGCAGCTCTCTGTGCAGTCAATGATACTCCCTGACAAAAGATAGTTGAAATTTGAAATTAACTGTTGGGCACTGTCAGAAGAGCCTCTCTTCTATAATACACAGCAATAATACAAATAAGGATAGTTAGTACAATTCTTAGATGTGCTTCAAAAATGCAGATTCAAACTGAATGTTAATGAATCACTTTTTTCCACACCAAAAGGCAATTTTGGTTCCTATATGCTACTCCATCTCCGATTAACATCCAAATTCTTACATCAGTCAACTAAGACTTCAACAGCCAGGTGATACTGGCTCCCCTCCCTAACCAAAACAACTGACAAAAGAAGTGGTACTGAAAAACTGAGATCAAAAAAACTTTGCAGAGATAAGCACACTAGCAGAATTTTCCAGCTATTTCTATTTTCCAGTTGTTTCAGAACAATTGTCCCTTCCTGATCTTCAGTTGTCACACACTCATTACCTGGCATAGGAGAATCTACAAGCCCAACTGTAAGAACTCCTGAGCTACAGAGATGTTCATTAGTAATTTGACTTCAAAATATTCTTCAACATGTTTTTAAAAGAGCAGAGCATATAGACTGAGAGGTGCCTTGCAAAGGGTTAACTGGTCCTAGAGCCAGTCACCCTAGATTAAGCCTCCCTCTTAGGTGGCTAATCCTTGAACACAAGATTGGTAGTAACCCTTTGACAAAATGCACTCAGACACCAGCAGTGACAAACTACATATTAACTACTGACTGCTTGGTATTTTTGGCTCTGAATATTGTGGAAGTACATTAAATTTAGTTGAGAAAGACAGTGTACTTGAAGTGTAGGATAGAATTTAAAAACACTTGCCTTCCATAGTCCTTTAGTGCCTTCCTTTTGATAGATCTGCAAGAAGTTGCCCATCATTCCTCCTTGAATCCCACTACCTTGGGCTTGCATTCTGATCTGGGATTCATTTGAAGATAAAAATAGAAAAATACATACTTTTCAAACTTGCAATTGATAGTAGCTTTAAGTTACAATAATTTAAGTAGTTAAATCAATTTCTTTGAACACAATATCTGACATTTCATAACCCTGATGCAATCTTTTTGAAGTGCCTTAACTACCCAAATGCAGCTGCTAATTTTGAACCAGCACATGGTGCAGTTCTTAACTGAATTAAGTCACTTCTATTTCTGTACTTGTACCACTCCATTTAGATTAGACTGACAAATGGGTTCTGCAGAATGTCTTTTACAGTGTTCTCACAGGAACACATTCAAATGAAATGTTAAAAAGATTAATGTTTCAGCTACTGAGCACCATGGCCTTTGACCCTGTGGATTTTTAAGAACCTACCAGTGTAGCTACCAGCAAGTTGGTACATGAACATCATTGAGAAATAACTGAAGCTACACTTGAAATAGAAGCTTGTGTTTGAAATGCTTCTACACAGCCACACTAGCACTACAAAGGATTAAGTTTTTAGTAGTTTAAGAACAGTTTTCCTGAATTTTTCATTAGAGGCAGCCACGTAAGTCACATGCTACAGTTTTATAAGTTAAATACCTCCAATACTTAAGTAACTGGAAAAGAGGTCACTGACTATCATGAAGCCAATAGATTCTGAAAGAGGTGATCACCAGTTCACTTGAAATGGCTGATGCTGGAATACTATTTCCATGGGACACTGGATTGCAAAGCCTCTCTACAGGATTAAAAAGAGTCATACAGTATAACTAGCATTCTTGCCTCTGAATTGACCTTCACATAGTTTGAGCTCTAGAAACAGAGTATAGTGTTCCCAAGAAGCAGATATGAAATGTGCAGTGAGGGTTCCACACAGTACTGTAGCATGTAAGTAATTGAAATTATTCTCTCTCTACCTCCAGGAAAACTTATATGGATATAACTACCTCAGTCATCAGTTTCCTTGTGCATACTTACAAATAATTATTATGGACCAGAAGGAAGCTTCCAGATTAAGACATAACTAATTTTTTTAAGTTGATATTAGAATAAACAGGGTTACAACCTAACAAATTCTGTATTCATCATACAATTCTGCATTTCCTCAAGGAGAGGACAAAAAACTAAGGACAAACTACATAACACATTATTACCTTTAAGACATCTGTAGGGTTGGCAATAGATGATGAGATTACTCCCGAAAGGATGCCACAGAGAACATTTACCATCAGAGTTTCATCTATTCCACAAACAAAGAAAAAGATTTTAGCTGCAGATTTACAAAGCTTATCATCAGGGCAAGATGATTCTAACACTCCTTTAACCAGAGAGAAAATGCCAATTACAGAAACCTTAAGAACTGCTCTGACAAGTTTTCCTTGCTGACTCACTTGGACATAATTGGTACAAGGAATGTCTTTTCAGTAGACTTCAAGCTGCTACAGGAAGATATCAAGTAGAAACAACCAGCTTCAAGCAAAACACCCTCAATTCAATTGAAAAGACCCACTCACCTTCTGGATGCTCAACAAACATTCTTTTTAAGCTCTGATAAGTGCCTATTTTTATAGTTCCATACGAAGCCTGACGTAGCATTGCAGGTGCAATCCTGTGAAACAGACAGGATTATTCAAGTTTAATTACAAAAGACTGATTAGCAAATACTTAAAGCAGGATGATGGATCACAATGTATCCACTAGAAAAAGCTCTGCTTGTTTATATCAACAAAAACTCATTACAGACCAAACAAAGTTTTGTGGTGGTTGGTTGGAGTTTGTTGTTGTTTTGGTTTGGTTTTGGTTTTAACTAAATCCTGCAAGAATGGACTGGATTGTGGAAGGATTACTATTAGAACATGCCTCATCTTGAGGTCAATAAAGTAACTGGCAAGCTTGTCCAAAACAATCTGCAGATTACATCCTCCCCCAATCCTCTTGGATGTTTTACATAAAGCTATCTCATTTTATACATAAAGGTTAAATTTTTCTTTTTTTCTCTTTTCTTTTTTTCTTTTCCTGAAATAGAACAGCCACAGTAGCATGTATGGAATAACTTTGTGCTTAGCTGTATTCTACCCCCAAAAAAAACTTTGGTTTTTTTTAAACATTAAATGTTATTGCAGAGTACAAAGACTGAAGCAATCTAAGCTTAAACTTTCAGCTTCCAGACTGAGGCTAACCAAATACCTTGTAAATACGAAACCCAAAAATTCACACTATGGGCTTCAACTTCTTAGTATACTGTTTATAAATCATTACTGCAAGACAGTTTTACCCAGAGTATAAGGCTTTCAATCCTTCTTCTCTGCATATTCTGACTAGAGCATGCACCATTCCACGGTAGCGGATCTCTTTGTATTTGGCATCATTGACTTGCCCTTGAACTTGCAGCCGTGTTTTGGTAAGGTCAATGGGGAAAGTACCTTAAAGAAAGAGAAAATTAATCAAGTACTTTACCTAAGCAAAGAAGAATCATGTAAGAAACAACAGCCTTTATTATATAAAATATATTAAAATATTCCCCAGGGGAAAAAAAAAAATCTACTTTACCAAGACTTTAAGAGAGTCATTTGATGCCACTTTGTTTCTTCTAAAAACTTGTCAGAGGCCCTTCCTAATTCCTACATTTACATTTTGCATTCACTGTTTTCAGGCAACGTGGTGTTGCCTGGTTGTAAACAATCATGCTGAGCAGGACTCTGCAATTACAATCACATAAAATGTTTGTGTGTGTTCTATCAACATCTTTGAAAAGCATTTCACTGAAGGCAAAAAATATCCATGACAAGCTAAAAAAGATTCTAGTCTAGAACCTAAGAAAGTAGCAGTATCCATTTCTGTGTTTACTTTGCTGCAGCCTACTGCTATGACAAGCTCCATCCTCCCTTTATGAAGGGTTTTAGAAAGCATATTCCTCCAGAGCTTGTCTTTAGGAAAGAGACCACCTCAATATTCAATACTCACCTAAGCACTAAGAGGAGTCAGAATTAACTGTATCTGTTCTAATGAGTTTTACCAGACAAGCAAGGATTTTATGAACTGCTTTTCTTTGTGAAGTTTTATCATTATTGGCCACAGTGAGTCAAGTCAAATGAGAGATCTCTAACTCAAGTTTGAAGAGAAGGCAGAAAAGGAAAAAAAAATAGTAGTTTTAAGTGTAATCTCATAAAACATCTACTTTATTAGGCAGGCTTCACACACAAGTCCACCCCATGTCAGAATATTCTGCTACTATGAAAAAAAAAAAAGGTGTGGAGGTTTTTTTTATGGGTTTTTAATTTTTTCTTACATGCATTTCAGGTAAAACTGAAAAGGATGTTATTTTAAGCTTGGTTTTAAAGCAGGCAGCAAAACATCAGCTGCACTGTCTCACTATAGCAAGTGCTCTGTGCAACTGAATTTAAGTGTTCAAATCTAATCAGCCACTTGTATTCCAGAAAAAAAGGAACTTAAACTGCAACACAGCAACTCAAAAAAGCTAAGAAAAAAATTTGCAAGTTAAGCTTTTAACTCATCTACTCTAGAAAAAAAAAAAAAAATCTGTGCATATTTATAACCACTTTCTAGGAACAGATCAACAAACACCAAATAACCAAATTCAAAGGCAATGTTAATATAAAACCAAGGTTCACACGAGGCATGAGTTTACCAACAAAAGTGTTCAGAACTTGGTTGCAATGTCAGAACAACATTAAAACAACACTAAAAACTCCTATGCTGTAGACCATAGATGACTGTGTCACTGACAGAATGGAAACAAACTTGTTTTAAAAGAGACTATCAAAGAAATCATGTAAACAGACAAAGGAAAAACTTACCACATTCTGCAGTGATTGATGCTAAACCTCCATAAATAAAGGGCTTCCAGTTTAGTGCTGACATTATTGATTTTTCTTCCTGTGAAGACAATGTTTTCATACTTCTGTTAAGTACACCTGTTGTATTTATAGATATGCTAACATTTAATAAACTTTGTGCCTTGTCCATTTAAAGTGAACCTTCTAAACAAAGGGTAAAAACATCTAACACCTTTGACAATCAGAAATCAGTAATACTGCACAGAAGCACCTGGGTTCACTGTCTCTATGTATTTGGGACACCACTATCCTCACCACAAAAGGTTAAAGCAGCAGGGAAAGAAAGAAGCACTGCAGGGAACAGCTCCAATGATTCTTACCAAGATGAAGCAGTTTGGCTACATTCAGCAATCAAATGGAACTCTAAAATAGTCACTACCAAACTTCTGTCCCTGTTTGCCAACCCCTGGTATCAACATGAACCTGAGCTGGCACATTTAACAGAAAAGAGGCACACACATTTTTCCTCCATTAAAGCTGGTTTCTGCTGCAGGGTTCACAATAATCATTCCTGTGAAGGCTATGCAAAATAGTGCAATTGGGTGCTCATCTATCTTAGAGGTGTCAGTTGTATGAATTTGACAAAGGTTAATGATTTGTGGTCCCATGATACACACTCTGCAAAATGCTAAAGTAATCCAAGAGGATCTGCAAAACCAGATTAGTCCAGCCCATACAAGATTATCCTTCCAAAACCAAGTAGGTCTCTCCATCACTTACCTTTCCCTTTCTCATAGTATAAATACTTTCTACTCCTTATTTTCTATAATATACTTCTACTAAACATTTGATTCTGCCATTAGCTCTTGGCCAACTTTGTGGAGTAATTGTACTTGAAACTCTTTCCCTTGACACTTCCATTCCCCATTCCTGTATTCACCTATGCTGCCCAGATGGAAAAAAAAATAAAATCACAGTTTGGCCACTATGAGCCACACACAATCTCTAACTTTGAGGAATTTGGCAAAATTGAAAAAATACAGTTCACTTTGTTCAACTCAACACATTCAAACAAATTTTTATCCATCACAAATACCATAACACTGACAAAAAAACCCAAAATATATCAGGGGCTTTGTTTGGTTTGCATTTCACTCTGCTGAGGCAAAGAAGTTTTTCAAGTAATTCTGGGGCACTGGCACCTTTCCTGACATTTAGGCCAAGGTACCAAGGTATCTAAGACTTTCCACTCATTTCTATCTTGCATTCCTCCTACCTTTTAATACTTACAGAAAGAAATTAAAGCAGAGTGGCAGAGCTCATCTAAAAGTAACCCCCAAACCAACCAAAAAACACCAGCAAACAACTCCACCCATTTGCCATTTTCTGAATTCTTATTCTGCTTCTTACTCAAAAATTCTTCCCTACACTAATAAAAACAAAAAATACCTCCTTACAAAAATTCCACTGACAATTCAATTGGAGAACTACTTAAAAATGAGTCCAGCTCTCATTATAGAATTGAGGTCTCCTATTTTACTAGAACAAGTCCTTATCAAATATACACTGTTGCTCCCTAAACATCAGTAAACAGAGATTACAGTACCCTTAATGGATGTTGTGCTAATACAGCAATTAATCCACACGCTCTTACCAAAAGCCAGGAGCAAGTTTAATTCTTTTTAATTGGCAGGATTACTGAAATAAAGCAAAAGCCAACGTTCCAAAAAAGAAAGCATCACTTAAATATTGAATTATTTCACTGTTAGACAAAAGACTTTCAAAAAACTCCAATTCTTTATTGGTTAATAATCTCACTGGTATACTAGGTTCACAGTATAGTCCAACTTCAGCTATTCAAAGGGGATTTGACCCTTGAACGCTACAGTAGGCTTATGCTAAATCAGTTATTAGTCCTAAAAACCTCCTAAAGTCTTAGTCCTAGTGTTAGTCCTAGTCTCCTCCCAAACCAAGGGAGAGCACCAGCGCCAATCTAAACAGAATGAGACCCAGAAGGACACGGCAGCATCTGCCGGGAGCCAAAGGGAGGCACCCCCGGCAGCACCGACCGCATGGCCCCTCCAGAGACAGCACAAAGCCACCTCGCGATGAAAAGCATCAGGAGGAGGAAAACCAAGGAGAAGGATGCGGAGAACTCTGGAGGATGCCCAGCAAAGCTCAGCGAGCCCCCCCCCGGACGGACGCTCGCAGAGAGATCCCGGCGCCCACCTCGCCTGTCCGCTCAGAGATGCCCTCCCACCGCACATCTCCGGAGCCCAGTAGCTGCCATCCCCACTCACCAGCGAGGCCGCCACCTCCTCAGCTCCCGCACCCTCCCGCAGCGGCTGCCGCCGTTCCCTCCGAGCTGGTTATAAAGCCCTGCCCCGCACCTCGGCGGGACGGGGCGGGACGGGGCGGGGAGAAGGGAGGGTTTGCCTGAGAGAACGGGATGGCGAGAGAAGGGGAGGGTGTCGAAGGGGTGGATTTAAAGGGCCCGTGAAGCCCAGAGGGAAGGTTTGGTATTGCTGGGGGGAGGGGGGGTAGGTTGCTGAACCGGCTTGTAATAAAGCAGGGAAAAGATTAACCGCCCAGTCCTTCCAGTTTGAAATCTCCCATCGCCGATGGCCTTGGGAGACGTGGCTGGCCGGGGCAGGGTGGTATTTTCCACCAGCGATCCTGCCCCGGGACAGTGGAACAGGGATGTCAAGTACTGCAGTGCTGCACGGTTAATGAACAGGTCACTCTCCTCATCAGCATTAGCTATAAACAAGGCAGGTTTTTGCCCCTGGATTTACAAGTGGAAGGGCTGCCTGTGCTGACTGGTGATACAGGAACGCCAGACACCTGCTCTGTGGAGGACCAGAAAGGGACAGGGTGGGTTTAAACAGCTACTTTTCTCTCCAGTTTAATGTTTTGGACAAAATAGTTCCACAGGTAGTCACTTTATTATTATTATTATTAATTATTATTATGCAGCTACGTGCAATTCTACCTATGTTTCTTTTCATTACCAAGGCTGAAGTTACTTAGTATGTGAGCTTGACATTGCTTTGTAAATGTAAATGTATAGCCAGTGGCCTTCCAGAGGGATCCCAGTGTGTTGTACAGGGTACCAGCTGTGGCCACGGCCACCAGAATGCTGCCTGCCCCTCTGCTCAGCAACGTGGGGTCTCTCCAAAAGGGCAAGTCTCAGCCCCTGTAGCAGTGACCAGTACACGAAGACTGGACGAGAACCAGACCCAGTCAGTTCCCTTGGTTCAGAGCCCAGGACTCCCTGTGAAATAGTTGAAATGAGCTCTTTCTCTGCCCCTAAAGGTAGCCTGTTCTGGTAACTCAGCACTTTCTGCCTGAAGAGCTGCCAGATTTGCTTGCAAGATCTACCACCGTGTGCTTTTAGGCTCTATGCCTGTGGTGCAGCCCTGCTGCTGCTGTCACTCCACTGCCTCGAAAGTGGATGCTGTGCCTTATCCCTGAAAGGTCAAAGCATCCTGTGGTGTTGCTCCCCTCACTGATCTCAGGGCAAGACTGGCTAAGAAACTTGATTTAAGCTTGCTGGCTGGTGGAGGAGGGGCTAGTGCCAGTTCAGCTCTCATTAAGAAGCTGGCTGTAGCCTTACATGAACCTGTCAGTAAAACACAAAGAATTCAAACTTTGGGTTCCAGTGTGCTGTAAATGCTTCACAGAGTGAAAAGAGTTCCCTACAACTATCAAAGACTTCCCAGGAATTTTACATTTCAGTTGATATGAAATTCAAACAGAACCTGTGCTCCAATTGCAGTGTTTCAAAGTTATCTTTGCAGATTGGTAAACTCCAAAAGGCTCCTTTCTTTTTGCACAGAGATCATTTGGACTGATTCTACAGCTGAGTGATTTTGCAGGACAGCCATTTTTGTTTTCTGACTTCCCTAATTTCTGTCTCATTTTAGAAAGGACTTCAGTTCCAGTTTGACCTTCAGCTGTTCCTGGAGTTTGGCCAGCTCCTTCTGAAGGCAGTTTTTATTATCTCCAGTGCAAACCAGTTCCTGCTCAAACATTACAGCTCTGGAACAACTAAGTAGCTGTTAGTACTCAACAATATACTTCTGAATATAGAGGAATCCAGGTTGATTTTTGTTAATTCTAGTGACTTTTCAACGAGTCCTGTAAAATAACCACTTTTCTTGTCTTTTCTGCCCAATTCATACCAAGAGATACGTAATGCTTTTATCAACGGCCAATTTTGGCCAGCAGCCTTGACATCTGGGCCATATCAGCAGTTGACTTTGCTGCCCAGCATCTATTCACATGTCTTTGAATGATCCACGTGTTACTGTTGTGCTACTGGTTTCACAGTCTTACAACAGTTTTGTCCAAAAGCCAGTTCTTTCCTGCTGGGCTGTGTAAAGCTAAGGTTTAATTAGTTCACAGCCCCCTAACCTTACTGCACCTGAGTTTCCTGACACATTTTTTGGTGTTTCTTATCTAAACAAAAGAGGGCCAGCCTCCCACAGTTCTACCAGAGAGCTTTCTTTTTTTTTGTGCATTATTTCTGGTGTCACTGCTTCCACTGCTACTTACAATGGAAAATAATTTCTCTTCTGGTCTCTGCATTGAAGACTTTTTTGCCTAGTGTCTTGCTGCTTAAATGAATGGTTAGTGAAGTGACCCAGATGCCTGTGGGCATTATTCAAACTGTCCAATCATTTTGTCACTAGCTGCAACCACTGGAGAGTTCCCTTTGTCCCTTGGAAGCTTTCATCATTATTAGTCACGTCATTCATTTGCTCTCTTCATATCTCGTTGGTCACATGATGAAAGCGAATCTGGCGCATGGGAAAGAGTCAACTGCTCCCTGCCCTGGCACAGCCTTCTCACCTTCAATGTTTGCACTTTCTGTCTGAGAAGGACATAACCTGACCCTCAGTCTTACAGTAGATGACTGGTGGATAAAATAAACACTCGATGCAGTATTGGCTTGTGTAAAAATAAAAGACAGGTTACTTAGTCCTTCCGTGGTGTCTGCTCTGCAGGGGCAAAGCCTCAGCCACAGCACCACGTCCAGCTACATGGGATGCATTTCAGGAGGGCTGCAGAGAAGTGTTAGAAGGGGAGGACTTGATCTCCAGAGGTCCCTTCCAACCTATACCATTCTATGAATAAGGCTGAGTACCCAAAACACAATCTGCCAGGAAAGACTGAAAGAAGCAGACTTGTTTATTTAAAAAAAAAAAAAATTAGGATAATATAATATCCAAGACTGAAAGGTGACCATACAGAGGAAGAAAATTATCTGTTCTCCACCACTTGTATTAGCCATTAAAACACTTTCTAGTGGTGTGGTTAAGCAGCTGTTTCTCAGAAGTAGTTTCACTCTGGATGATCCAGTGCAGGCTTTGGGATGGACTGTCAAGAATCTTTCCAACCCTTTTTCCTGTAATTATTCAATGGCATTTCCTGCTCCAGCTTCTAGCATATGTCATATAGGATTACTATGACAACACTTCTTGCACTTTCCGACTTGGACTCTGCTGCAGAGTTCAAGGAGAAAAGAACATGAAAGCAGAAATAACAGTAAAGGTTGTTTGGTAGCCTTTTAGTTATTTTTGGTTGGTTGGTTGGTTGAGTTTTTATCCGATAATCTCATTTGGGCTCTGGCATTGATAAGAGCCAAGGTCTTGATCATATCCTAGTGTTGTGGATATAAAAAGACCATGTTATTTGTTTTTACAGCATGAAGGGTGAAGGACAGAGGACAGTTCTAGACTTTGAGGGTGAAGGATCTGGTTATAGTTCCGGGCTTTGAGTGGATGTGTGAGTCACACAGCATGAGTTCCCAGCAAGGCAATTCTAGTAAACCAGTAATCCTGACAAAATTTTTCTGACAGTGTTGCAATCTCCCAGGAGGTCCTGAGAAATAGATTTTTTCTTAATTTCTGAGACTCCCTACAGAGCTAATCATTCCTATGTATGTCACAGTGCTGGATTTGAAATTGTTTGAATGCACAAATGAAAAGCTGCTAGAGATTCTCAGATAGGGACTGCAGAAGGCATTTCACTGCTATGCAGTAACAGGCAATCTGAGAAGCAGGCTGCTGTTCTCCACGTGCCAAATAAACATTGGTCACAATTGCTTCACAGAGACTTTTGTCTGGCGTGGCACTGCAGCTGAACAGGCAGCAGCTGGAAGAAAAGATGGTGATTTGAAATGTTTTCCTAAAGAGGAGATTTAGACTGGACATCAGGAAGAAGTTCTTGACCTTGAGGGTGGTGGAGCAGTGGCACAGGCTCCCCAGGGAGGTGGTTGAGGCCCCATCCCTGGAGCTATTCCAGGTGAGGTTGGCCAAGGCTCTGAGCAGCCTGGGCTAGTTGAGGGCATCCCTGCTCCCTGCAGGGGGGCTGCACTAGATGCCCTTTGGAGGTCCCTTCCAGCCCTAAACATTCTATGATTCTATTTCAGCAGTGCTCAATATCCAGGGACTGCAGGAAGCATCTGCTGGGGGAAATAGGTATTTACACTTTCACTCTGGGAAAGCAGAGCTGCAGTTTGAAGCAGTTCTACAGTAACAGAAATGTGACTCATCCAGATAAGGGAGAGTGAAATGTGGCAGTAGGTGACCCCAAGCCATGTCCTTCACAGTACAGGATTCAGGTTGAGACAGAAATGCCTGTGTTGGGAAATCTCAAACTTTCAGTCCTGTTGCATGTTAAAGAGACTCACTTTTCTCTTTCCTAAGTTTTGGTCATTTTCTTTCAGTGTTTATAGAACAGTTTGTGTTAAATCATTACTCAAATAATCCAGGTTTTTCCATGTTTACCACAGCCTGGCTTTGGGTAACCCAGTTTCTCCTATCAGTGTTTTAACACCATTTGCTTCTTTTTAAATTTAAAAATGAACTTTACAAAACATTGTAAAATTAAACATATAATAACATCACAATTTTGTTTGTTTGTTTTTTAAATTAAAATATTTTGGAAATACAGGATGCTTTCTGAAGAAGTATTTTCTTGTCTTGCAGGCCTGCTGATTTGCAGCATGACACCACCAGCACCCCAGAACTAACACTGTGTTTCTCCAAGGTGAGCTGCTTGCTGTTGACCTTGAGCAAGACGTGTTATTCTGCACAGCAGGGGAAAACAGCTCTATGATTTTGTCCTTATGGGAGTCATCTGTCAGAAAAACCACACCCTGTGGTTTTTTTGGACCTTGTGTAAAAGCTCCTCTAAGGACTTTGGATGGACTCCTACAGTAAAGCTAAAAATGCAGAGTCTAATTCTGGCCCTGTTCCAGCTCTAAGGGATTCCCCAAGTCCTGTAGAATCAAAGAACCCAGCCTACAAATGTTTTTTAGCCTTGGGATGAATGTACTGTGAAGATGTTTGGAATACCAGAGCTTTGATTTCACAGGGCAGTGGTGAGAGGGCTTAGGTTTTGGAGGCAAAAACAGGAAAAAAACTCTTGAATTAAAATCAAGAGCAAAATCTGTCCTCCAGTTTTTTGTCATGACACTAACTACTGCTCATCCTAAACCAAAACATTTCACCCACACAAGCATTTCAGGTGCTGCTGCAAAAGGTGCAGATGAATTGATAAAGCAGATGATCCTCTCTAAAGATGTGCCATGACAGTAAGTATTACACTGAATATAAAGATCTATCTTCAAACACTGACCTCAGAGGCTTTGCTCTCTTGATTCCATTGACTGTGACTATTGGGTTGAGGAGTCAAAGGTGACAAGGCATAATAGTAGTGACTTTGAATTTTTGATGATGGAGACTGTCTGATTTTATTCATACCAATGCATTGGTCCATCTTGGCTTCAGTATATCTCAAACTCTCAAGCATAGACTGAAATGAAAATCACTGAACACCACATAACCAGACACAGACACTCTCCACCACGTTCCCAGCCTTGCCTCATACTTGAAGAGCTGCTGCAAGCATGAACTTTCAAAGGTGCAGTCAAAAAGGCAGTCAGGAGCTCTGGGGGATGGATAAAAATACATAATAAATCTCCTCAGAACTGCATCTCAGCTCTCACTGTCTGTGTTTTGAGCCCAGCATTGAATGTCTGAACTTTTCCCTGAAGAGCACATGACAGAGTAAGTTTGTGCCAGGTTCCAAAACCAGCTCCCATAGCCCAATCCTGACCACAGACAGGAGCCAGTACAAGCAGTGTGACCTTACTGTGGGGTCACCCTGCTCTGGTGTATTACAAAGTAAGCCCTCTGCTTTCTGCTTTACACTTCTGTAATTGCATTAATGGGTTCATGTCTGAGTTCCTGCAAGCAAGAAATGCTAAGAGGATGAAATGCAGCACCTACAAAATAAATGTGATCAAGAAAACTATTAAAAGCAGTGCAAACTGTATCTGTTTATATATGTAGATATATATATATATGCATGAGATCCAGTAGCAAATGCATAATGACTTTTGTTAATAAAGTGCTGTATTTTATATTGACTGTAAATTCATCACAAACATTTGTTAAAACAAACCTTGTCTGTGGGATGCAAACTTACTATGCCCTCATCCATTCAAGACATTCAACATGTTAATTAATAGTAGCAGTTGCAATAATGATGATGAAGCAGCTAAAATATTATGCCAAGTGTGTTCATACACAGTAATGATTGGGATCATCCTTTTGCATAGTTTGAAAATGCTCAAATGAACTTCCTTGCAGAGCAAGCACTGAAAAACTAGTGGGAAATCATAAAAGAATTGTACCTAAAATTTTGCAAGTCTCCAATGCTTGGCTTAATTTCCTCACTATACCCTGTTAACAGAAGAATTTGTGTTTGAACTAAGTTAAAATAAAGCCACAGTGTGATTTGCCAAGGAAAATGGAAAATAAAATACTGCATTGTAAATCAGACCAAAAAGCCCAACTTTTTTTCATACTTCCTTTTCAGGGTTAATATTTTGTAATATTAACAAATATTATTTATATTTATATTAGGAGAACAAACCATGTGGTTCTCTGAAGACCAAACTCCTGCATGAGCACCACAGAAATATTTGATCATGGTAAGATCAGGTTCCCACTATTCTTCTTGAATACCTATGATCTCCATAGTTTTGTTTCTCTACCTATGGAAGTACATAATAATTTGTCACAACTGCATTAAATCAAAAGAGTAGCTGTGAATGAATGCATTTGGTCAATAAATCTACCAACCATTCTGGTTGCAGATTATATTCTACAACCATTCCATTCAGAAATGGAGAATATAATCAAAAATCAAGGAAATTATAAAGAGGAATTTTCACAGCCCTTAATTTTCAGTGGGCCATAATGATCAGAAGTGTTTGTATTTGCACATTTCATGTGAAATCTTACAGGGGGGGAGGGAAAAAAGGGAAAAAAAATAAATGATTGCAAGTAAAAATCACCATGCAGATTTTTCACCTCCATTTGCCTAGATGAAACTCTAAGTAGTATAGACACATTGCACCTACAAGTGGTCAGGTTGTTCCTCTGGCAAAGCTGACCTTACAGGACTGGATGCAGAAACTGAAATAGTGCCTTCTGTGTTCATCAGAGGCAGAACTGTTCAATGAACTAGGAGAATTTGCCCTTTTTCCTCTCTGTATTTCTAATATGAAGCATATGAGTGTGTGCTCTGGATACAAGCCAAGTCTTTAAATAGCACTGGCTGCCAGCAGAAATCCAAAGGAGTGAATAATAAATTCAGATTAATAAAAACAAAACCAACACCCAACAACCCAAAACAAAAGCTGTCTTCATTTCCATGAGGCTGCTCTCAAGTGCTTGGCTGGGGCTTTCCAAGAAGCTTGCAGAGGAGTCTGAAAGCAGAGGCCAGTTGCTCTCCTGCTGTTTAGGGGCTGGGCAGCACCAGGGCACTGTACCCTGCAGGCTCTCCCCGTATGTCTGTAGCATCCACTGTAACCAAAACCAACCCCTCAGCTTCCCTCTTGGATGTTCAGCACGAAACTGTTTGTGAATGGTGAGGAAATGCACTAAAAAGACAAGCAGGGTAATTTCCATACGTTTGATGTTCAGCTTGGAGCATCTGTGGCATGGTTTCCATATTCATGCTGTTCTCAGGGGAGAATTGTTTGCTTTGTGCTCTAAGAACATACGCCCACAGGGCTCCTTTTCTCCCTGTTCACTTGCTCCTGGATATATGAGTTATTTCTGTGGGATTTCTTCCTGGTTTCCTATCCCCATAGAGCAATAATGATTTGTTCTATGAACCTTCGCAGTAGGTGGATAAATATTACCAGCCTCATTTCATGCCTGGAGAATCTGAGGCAGGAGGCACTGCCCCGACTGCAGTTGCAGGGAAGAGGGGCTGTAAACACCAGCTTTGGCACACGGGAATTTCTTTGTTGCCTCCCAGGTTCATACTCTGCTCCCATCCACACTGTTGAGCTGTTCAAAACTGAATCACAGAATCACAGAGTGTCAGGGGTTGGAAGGGACCTAGAAGATCATCTAGTCCAACCCCCCTGCCAGAGCAG
>JAOEGS010003991.1:0-46425 GCA_025447755.1 Corythornis vintsioides
TTTTTAAAAACTAACTACAGATGAGAACAGAACACACAGTACAAAGATCAAGTGGATGGGAAACACATTACTTTTGAGCCAGAGGTATGAGAATTAGTCTGGATATACACATTAGATAAAAACCAAAGTATCTGGCTCATGGTGGAATGCTTGGGCTGAATATTAACAAAATAAGAAAGACACTGTTATGATCCTCTGTACTCAAAGCTAATACAGACTTTTGTTCTAAAATTTCCTAGGAGGAGCAGTCATCAGTCAAAAATTCATGGTATTTGAGTTCATATTGGGAATAAAACTAGTGAGTGTACCCATGTACTATAAAAACATACAAAATGTCCTGCTGAGTGAGACAAATAGTCCACTTACCCAAGAGTATACCTCTGAAAAACAGCAATAGAAAGGTTGGGGGGTTTTTTTTCCCATCATTCTTTTCTAGCATCCACAATAGTTATACTAGTGATATTTGAGAATGTAGTTCTGCCTAATCCTTTTCACATTTTATAGAACTACTGTCCATTAATTTATCTAATCCTTTTCTGAACCTACTGATAAAGATATTTCTGCATACTCTGTGACAATATGTTCCAGGAAATCCTTTTCTCTGAAAAAGAAAAAAAACAACCAGTAAGTACTTAATTTGATGGTGTAAACCAATCTTTTATTACCTTCATCAAGTGTGCCCTTAGTTCTAGTACTGCAGGGTGCAGTAAGCAAGAGTCTCATGTTCACTTTCAAACCTAAAGCTGCAAATTCATTCTTTATGGCAAAGAAGAATAAAAACTCCTACTTCATCACTTGGACATCTGAGAAAATGACTGTGGGTACCTACAAGGAGTTAATAAGAGAAGCATTTTCAGGATGCTGCAGAATTTATAACTAAATACTTTTTATAACTAAAAGGCATTTAACACAGCTGGAAAGTAATTGGCAAGATAATAGGAAAGTAAAACTTGTCCTTTCTTGCCAGACTGGGAGGAAAACTAGGCTAAACATGGACCATGAGCCTTAGGGAAAGAACAGAGAGAGCACAAGTGGTGGGCTGAAATTCAGATTTGGGCTTTCAGTTTTAAGCAATTTAGCAAATAGTGAAACCACACAGGCATCTGAGACCTTTCAATCCTAAAAAAAAAAGAAAACAAACAAACCAACAAAACAAAACAAACAAAACAAACACAAAAGAAAAAAAAGAGGAAAAAAATCCAAACCAAACAAAGCCAAACAAAATTGCAATACGTGAAGACATTGTGGCAATGCAGGTCACAAAAACCCACCATTTTTATGTTTGAATGTTATAGTGTCCTGAGAAACTCAATTGTGGGAGGTCAGGCTGCCAAACTGAGGAACAAAGCTGAGCATTTTTATATATGTGTTGCTAAATTATCCATTATATAGTAATTGTAGGTGTGCTATCTTAATCCAGGAATACATTTTACCATCTTTAATCTCATTTAGAATATATAACAATATTTTTGAGGTGATTACCAGTACTTTTTAAAGGTTGAACTAGAGTGGACACCTGATCAGCAACACCCAGTGATGTGGTGAATGCCTTCTCATATATGCAGACAAAAACTCCTTATATGATCAAATTTTAACTAAATCCTGCCCCAGTTTCTACTTGTGAGAACTGAGAGATCAAAATCTGCTGGCAATCAGTGCTCATTGCTGAGGGAGAGATGGAAAAACTCAGTAAGTAAGATGAAGCAGGATATAAGCATTCAGTTCAGTTATACAAGGTAGGTCCCATTCCAGAGACACAAATGAGTGTTTATTTCATTACAACTAACTCAGCTCACCACTAGGACTTTCTGATATATTTTGTATCCTGAATTACTAAGGAAAATGTTGATCTTCCCTGTTAAATTTGCTGCAAGGGAAGAGCATTTCCTTTCAGGGTGAGAGAATAATAGATGTTTTGTCAATATAAATGATGTAAAACAGTACTTCTTCATATCTTTAGGTTTTGTTCAACTTTATAACCAAACTAGTTCATATTCAAATCAGGCCAATGTGTGATTAGGTACTTAGCAGTACATTTATAGTATCATTGACAGAAAAGTTTGAACAATCACATCTTTTTAATTTTTTTAGTGATTAATTCCTTCAATATATTCCTGATCCAGTTATGTAATTTCCTACAGATGCTGTTTTGTAACCATGAACATGATTCACTACTGCATCACTCCAGTTTTATACCAGCAACAGTCTAGCTGATTGGTTTTCAGAAGGTTTATATCAGCATAAAACCTGTTGTGAATCAGACCAAAAGAGGGACAGGTACTCCAAACAGAAAAATTATTTAAAGAAACCTAATTGTTAGAAAACTTGGCAAAGCAGTCGTACATCTAGATTATTTTCTATCATATCTGGCTGAGTGAACGTGCTCCCCGTGTTTTGTAGCTTCACAGGCCCACTGAAGCTACAGCTGAAATTCCTAGCACATGTGTTTCACCCACCCACATCCCCTCTATCTTGGCTCATTTTAGCCTTTTTCCAGGAAGTGCTGAAAGAATTAAGCTTAATAAGTATTTTTATTTAAAGGTCGTGTAAATTCAGAGCAACCATGCTGAATTACTTCCTCTGAGGTTTTGACCTTTCCTAAAAATTTTTATAACTGCAGTGTGCAAAGCAGAATTATTTTGCTAGACACCACCCAGGGCTGGCAGCTTTCCACCCCTATCTTGTATTTGGAGAGTATATAGAGATGTTCTGGGAACAGGAACGCCCTGCCTTGATGTACTTACAGGCTGAAAGGAGACTCCCACTCTGTGGGACACTGAGCTCTCTCCCCTTACATTGTAATGTTCAACAACTGTCTGCATTGTGGGATGTCCTTGGGGAATGTGACATCATTTATTACATTACAAATCACTCTTCTTCTGTTGTCAAATCTCTGCTGTAGACAGATGATTTTCAATGTGCTGATATGATCAATCAGAAATATTTTTAAGAGTCTAAGACTTCAAGAACAGACAGAGGCAAGGAATCACTTATTCCTCAAGCAGCAGAAAATTATTATAATTACATGTAGAGTTTTTTCCTGTTTATCAGATTTGTTGTTAAGTTTGCTTCACCTTCATGAAGTAAATACTTTGTCATTCCAAGTCAAAATGTGCTGTTGAAAGCAGCATTTCCTCTCAAGCAAAAAAAAAATAAATCAAAAAATCCCAACAATAAAAAGTCTTGTTGCTCTGTGACTTAAGAAATATGTAATACAAACAAAAATATCAGCCTCTCAGTCTGTTTTATGCAATGGTCTTCTGTATATCTTCACTAGAAAAAATCTTGTGTTTCTAAACTTTCTGATAACTTTCAGGAGTTAGACATGCCCAGAGGAAACATTCTTATCACCTTCATTCCACTCTAGTTGATGTTTTAGGAAAAGTCTTCATCATTTCTCAGCCAGTCTAAAAAGGCCCACTCAGTAAGAACTATTGATGTGCAAGGGCAACCATCTATCTTGTAGTCCCTCATATGTTCATCTCCATCTGCTTGCCTTATACAGAGTTTGCAGGCTCTTTGCAGAGATCCCATATTTCTAGTTTACATTTCTGACTGAGGAAGATATGAGCCAGCACGCTAAAGTGCATGTAAAATTAGTCTGGTGCTCCAGATCACTTGAGTCAGTGTTGCACAGTTAATCTGTGCAGGAAGCTCAATGCTGGTCTTCTGAACATGACAAGGATCAGCTTCATTATCTCACTGTATATACTCTTTGGGGTTTATCTCTGTGGGTTCAGTGATTATATGTCTGGGAATGCCAATACCTGAGAATCCAGTAAGCAGCTAATATACTCTTCTAGCACTCAAAGTTGTGAAAAAAAAAAAAAAGGCAAGCTTTCTAGAAAGACTCAGATGTGTCAAAACCTATTTTCCTTGTGCTGTCAAGTACAGGATCTTCAGTAAAGAGACCAGTGTCAGGTTTGTGGCAAATATTAAAAAAATTAGGATCAAAAATTGTGAGTTCCCAAGGAGAGCTGTATACCTGTTCTGTCCTCACATACAATGGGACTGTACCTCACCTGGCTAGGTGCCAGCCTCAGAGCCTTGGAAATGAGCATACTAAGTGATGTGAGTGCCAGTGGCATTTTTCAGCTTCTTTAATGAAATAACCATGTCCTGCTTTTATGCAAAGGAGGTTGTGCAGCCTCTCAAGAACACCTTCAGGCAAAAGGCAGAAAAAAAGGGCTTCATTTCTGTCACTTCCTACATTTGCAAAATCACTGTTTCTGTAAGCAATCCATATTTTTATTCCCTTTTTGGAAATAACTTCATAGTTGTGACGGATGTTACAGCATGCCTGATCACATGCTTTTGCAAGCTGACATACCATCCCTGTCCTTCACCCTATCCTGAACAGAACAGCTGCACAACACCTTGATGAAAGCCTTGATGGTGACAAGATTTATATTAATCTGAACTTTGCACCGTTCTACCACATAGGAGTCCTGCCCATCTCAAAGGATAGGCAGAGCATGCTTTTGCTTCGTCTTTCTGCAACAGTGTGTGTGGAACTACCTTCAGTCTATCAGTCTGATTTTCTAGCAAAAGCTCTAATTTCATGCAGGGAGGCTCAGTCCAATCCAGGGAAATAGGTAGAAAACTAAACTAAACTGAAATAAAACACATTATTGCATTATTGTTTCAACAGGGAGCTCAGAGAAATCCAGATCTACTGAATAAAGAGCTGTGTTTCCTCTGTGAGGTCTGAAAGAGAAGCTCAAGAAAATGAAAGCTAACAGGTTGTCTCTGTTCACATTTTTAGAGTAACAGACACTGCAAAATTGAAGCATGTTTCTGAGGATTCCCTTGATATCATGCTTCAGAAAGTTTTCTATTAAGAAGGTTCATGTATTTATTTTGTGTGATAGACATAAAATGATATGACAAAAATGTAAGAAACTCTGCCCTCAGCAATCACATATAAAATTTTGAGAAGATTGTCATTGTACAAACCTCAGTTTTTATGTTGATTCATAAAATGAATTTATTTTTATAAGAAAATATTCTTCTGCTTTATATTTATGCTTTTCCATATTCTCTGTAATGCTTCTTGTAAGTGTGCTCTAAAATCTTTTGAGTGTTATTGTCTCAAGTACCTTGAAATTTCACAGGTTCACACCATTTCTCTTTGAACCACTGCAGTGGGATAAGAAGGAGAGAAGGAGGTGCACAGAGGTAGTCATGATCTTAGAAGATGAGCATTCCTTATGCAGTTAGCAAGCTCACCAAAGAAGAATAGTGAAAGTCAAAAAGGGACCTGAAAAGACTTGTGTAGTTTACATAGTACTTTTGGAAAAAGGGGGTTAAATGCCAGTGAAAAGAATCTGTGAAAACTTCCCAGCTCCTCCTCAATTAATTTCTCACAGTTTGGTGTTAACTGAAGAGAATCCAAACTGTGTTTCCCTGAGGCCTCTTCCTGAGGTGCACTAAAGCTCAGTAACTGGAGACAATATGGAGATTCAGTTCAAAAGTTTAATCCTTCTCCATACTATATTGCTATGTAGACTCACCTTTAGGCCAGATGAGATCAGAAAAATCACTTACGATTGGCAAGGTTGTGATGGTGTCACTCCATTTAATAACACAGTTTTTTATCCCTCAGCTCTCTCACACCTTGTATTCAGCTCCCATTTCCTAAAGGGACCGAAGACTGCCTATACTGACAGCCTGCCTATCTTGAGTAAAAGTCACCTCACTTTTGCCTTATCCTCTTGAGGATGAAGTTATGATGCTCTCAGGCCTGAAATGGGGATGGACTCAGTGATATCACAATGTTCAAGCCATCCATTTTGGCTGTACAGGGAGGCATCCACTACCTCCTGTGGTCTCCAGACCATGGCAGCAGACTTGACACCTGTGGTGCAACAAGAACAATAGGGTTGTTATCCTGCTGTATTTGGAGTCATGACACACAGGGCTGCCTGGCAGCTACCTTTGGACAACCATAACATCTTTTAAATACACTGTTATCCAATTTTCCATCTTTTGAAACTTTCTTTCACCATCCTTGCCACTCCCTTCCCCCATCCTCTTCCAGATAAGCAGCCCACCCCTTTTTCATTATTGATTCCAGATTTCCTATAGTCATAGCTGTAGAATCAGTATTCTGAACCCGGTTTCTGACACAGCTTTATATCCTATTGCTGATGTGGTTACCAAGGTGCTGCTGGTCTTGCCTGAGGTCCCAAAATTCCCCTTCACAGAGATTTAGCCATCTCTCACATCACTCCTACTGAACCATCTGTGAAAGTCAGTCATACCTCATGTTGCTATCAGTAATTCCTGACAGCTTCTGTCATCATTATCTGCCACAGTCAGCAATTTCTCACATCATATAGCCAGCAGTTTCTCATGTCAGTTCAGTCAGCTGAACCTGAGGCCAAGGCCCTCTCAGTGACCCACAGCCCTAACATTCTTGTCTGCTTTCACCACTGGGGATAATTTACCAGCTCCTATCTTGGACTGCAGGGACTTTAACATTTTGTTAAAGGTTCACATGAATCTCATCAGTCTAAAACAGAAGCCTCAAGCCATCATCACTGTACATCTAATGAAAAATAAGAATTCCTGGAGCTCTGGAATGAATGGACTTAGGTGAACAGGGCAAAATGCAACAGGCCTTTATTTTAGTGTACATCATATACAAAGGAGGAATCATTTTGTATTGTCCTTATAAGCACCTTTGTCACCTGCAAATTAAGACTGTTAGAAGATTTTTTAGTTATTAGAGTCTCAAATCAGCCTATTGTAGCTGGCAGGGCAATAAAACTACTTTCAAAGTGATACTGCATTAGTTTCTGGAGGGGAGCAACTAGTGTGCCTTGTGAGATCAAGGTCTTGGACATGTTGACCCCCTGTATCTTACTAGTCCTTTCCTTCTGTGAAGGCAGAATTGGAAAAAATGTGAGAAAACTTTATTTTCTGTGCCCACTTGCAATTATAATAGAGCAACTGCCACCAGGTTTTGGAGACATGATTTCCATATGAGCATACTTGTTGCAAGAAAGTACTCATATCCAATGACAAAGCCAAGTGAAAACTTCTGCTTCTGACTTCAGATTCCTTTACCCCTGCTGCTAGTGAAGACATCTACAGTAGAAGTCCACTATCCACTGGACTCAGATCAAAATGTAAAGTGAAGTCATATCACAGAGAAGATGGAAAAGGTCCAGCTGTTGTTATGGTTCATTATCAGTCAAATGGGGTCCCTTGCAAAATCCTGATACATTGCAGCCATGGCTGGTCCAACATCATTCCTTCTAAGCCATGTCATCTGACAAATAGTCAAAACATTGGGAATCAAACAATAATTTCTTCTGAGCCCAGTTTAAAGTACTCTGGGTGCAAGGGTCATTCATTGGTTGCAACAACTGTCCACTGGTGTTCCCCAGGCAGCAGTACTGGGTCAATTTTTTTTCAGTATCTTCATCAACGACCTGGATGAGGGGATAGAGTGTACCCTCAGCAAGTCTGATGATGATACGAAACTGGGAGGGGTGGTTGACACATGAGAAGGCTGTGCTGCCATTCAAAAAGATCTGGACAGGCTGGAGAGCTGGGTGAAGGTGAACCTCATGAGGTTTAATAAGGACAAGTGTAGAGTCCTTCACTGGGGAGGAATAGCATCACGCACCAGTACAGGTTAGGGGTTGCCCTGCTGGAAATCAGCACCATGAAGAAAAAGCTTGGAGTCCTAGTGGATAGTAATTTATCCATGGAAGAGTAATGTGTCCTTGCAGCCAGAAAGGCCAATGGCATCCTGGGGTGCATTAAGAAAACTGTGTCCAGTAGGTGTAGGGAAGTTCTCCTCCCCCTCTACTCTGCCCCTGTGAGACCACACCTGGAATACTGTGTCCAGTTTTGGGCTCTCCAATTTAAGAAAGACAGGGATCTACTGGAAAGAGTCCAACAGAGACATGGGAGGATGATTGAGGGACTTGAACATCTCTCCTATGAAGAAAGACAGAGAAAACTGGGGCTGTTTAATCTTGAGAAGACTTATGTCTACAAATATCTGAAGGGTGAGTGTCAAATAGAAGGATCCAACCTCTTCTCTGTAATGCCTTAGCAATAAGACAAGGAGAAATGGGTATAAACTGGTGCATAGAAGGTTTTGCCTCAACATGAGGAGGAACTTCTTTATTGTGAGGGTGACAGAGCACTGGAAAAGGCTGCCTGAGAGATTGTGAAGTTTCCTTCTCTAGAGACTTTTAAAACCTGCCTGGATGTGTTTCTGTGTGCCATAGCCTAGGTGATCCTGCTTTTGTCAAGGGGGTTGGACTTGATGGTTTCTAGAGGACCCTTCAAACCCTTAAGATTCTATGAATCTATGAATGAATTTTCAGCAATGAGCTGAGTTGCTACAAGATATTAATGAGAAGGTGGAAGCATCGAGCCATCTAACATCATACACTGTTTACCTCACACTGTGGTTGGCTCCCTTGCAGGATTGACAATGGCATAGAGGATCATGCAGCTCTTCCAAACTAAACTTCTCATCTGCCAAGATGGCTCTCTCAACGAGGGATCTTATTTGACACAATTGGTATGACTATGTGGATAACAAGGTACTTTAGCACAGGTCTCATTCATCAACCAAGAACTGAGTCCAAAACACATTCAGTTTTCCTACTATCTTATGCTGAATTCTCATATTTCAATTGCAACTTGAAATGTTAACTATCAAAGGAGTAAAACTGATTAAGTAACTGAATTCACAGACAGAAGTTTTTAGCCAGAGTTCTATATACATGCATGCAGCTTTCTTACCCTTTTTCTTAGAACCTATCTATCTGAAAAGTCAAGATGAGTCCTTTACAAGGGAAAGACATAACATAGTGGAGGCAGCATACCCAGATCCATGGAGAACACATTACTCATGTTAAAAAAAGTGCAATAAAGCTGGTTTAAGCCCCATATTTTTACATGTACTAAAAAGACAAAGGCAGAACACAGAGCTGTAGTAAAAACTTTCCATCAGTCTAATTCTAGCTTGGCCTAAAGAATGCTTAATCTAACGTACATTTACGTTATTTTTTTGTAAACACAGCTCCATGAGCACACATCCACAGTTAAACCACTTAGTAGCTGGGAGAAGGCAGAAGGAATCACAGTATTAATTTTCTTTTTTTTTTTTTTTTTTTTCTCAAGAGTTTTCACATAGCAGCAGCTAGAAGTTTTGGTTGCTGTCAGTTTTCTTAAATGCTTCTGGGTCAGGAGCCAGTATTAGAAATTATTTGAATGGTCATTCATTTTAAGCAGGACACCCACTGCAGCTGTGACACAAAGGAAAATCTGCCTCAGAGCAGCTTAATGTGCAAATGCAGTTCTATCACAATGATTGCAATAAGAACATACTGTATTGTCCATAATTACATCCATATTAGGGAGGAAAAATTAGCTAAGCTGTTCAGTTACATGCCAGAAGTATTTCCTAAGGGATATTTGTTTTGACTAAGGGTAACAACATGAAACCAATCTGGCCTGGTTTAAAACACTTGATTTTTCTTTAATGTTTGATGGAGAGAAACAAAGAAAGACAAGAATTTATGTAAAGCTACTGCAAGGCTTTAAGGTGGCAAGAGTTCCTCCCCATTGGCAAAGAGCAGGAATTCATAAATTCAGAATGAGGCAAAGCTACTGTTCTCAGGGAGAGGTATTTTTTCCCCAACTACTGCAGCACTGTTCTGTGGTTTGACACAATGCCAGCATTCACTGGGACAAAATCCTATCTCCTAAAGTACCAAATGCTATTTGGCTCTGGTTATTTGGAAATATGCTCTTGTTGCTACAGTGATCTCAGCATAAATCTGTTTTCTTGACTACTTACTATTTCTTTAGTTGCTGTTGCTCTTAACTGTGGACTAAAATAACAGATTGTATTACTCCCAAATGAGATAAGTCATAGCTAGGCATTCTTAGGGTAGAGGCACAGATCTGCTAACAAACTGTTGGCTGGCTACAATACTGGCTTGTCTTTCAACCTGTGTCATCAGATTTCTCTGTGAATTAGAGGGAGAGGTTTATGTAGACCTAGGAGTACCAGTAAGAATCACTGGCTGGGAGACAATAGTTCATATTTAGTTTCACTGCAACCTTTACTTGGCCTGAGGCTTTTCTCCCTGAAACACTGCTTCCTAAAAGCAAAACAAAAAAATCAATCTGCCCAATGTGAACTCTGAAAGTTGTTCTTATAAGTTATCACTGAATAATTGCTCTGCCTGTATGAGTTCTGCCATCTAGTAGTGGAAAACTACTGGTTTGTGATGGATTGTGATAAGGTTGGGGATGAATATTTGTTAATATGAAGAGTAGGGATTAAACAAAATTTGGGAAGCATATTGCATGAAAAACAAGGCAGTTATACCCTCTTTCCAGAAACAGATGTTGATATGCCCACTCAGATGACTTGTCTTCTACATTCTGGTAATGAAGTCCACCCTCACTATAACTTATCTCATTGTATCACTTAATCTAAATCATCAGTGTCATAGTTCTTCCCTACTTTCATTTTCCCCTTCTGGCAAACAATTTGAACAGATCTTAGTTATGGTGTCATTCTGAGAGAAAATACAGTTTAGACAATTATGCTCAAGAACCATCTTCTAGGTTTTAATTTAACTCTTGTGTGAAAGTGATAGAACATCTCTGTTTCAACTTGTTTCTAATGGCAAGACTTCATGAAATGTTTTGATTGTTCTTTTAAGTCAGCTTTGCTAAGAGGAAATTAAGCTAGATGATTCCATGAGAGCAAAACTGTCATACGGTAGCTTCTCCTCTTTGTTCACCTTCCTTCCCTTATCGTCCTTCTCAATTCTTTCATTTCTTGTCTTCTCATTCCTCAGATTCTTATCTGTCTATTTCAGGCATTTCTTTTAATTACTCTCCCACTTTCTCCCTCTGCCATTTATACCTTTCCAATCTTTCTTTTTGCCTAATATGAATGTGCATTGGTCTAGGAAATCATGAGTTTTGTTCATCCCTTGGGCTGTCTTGTCTGCCTGCAGAATAAACAGAAATACATGTTGAAGTACATTTTCAATTATCTGTTTAATGCATGCTCACATTATAACAATTAACAACAGGTTTTCTGTGTTTCATTCAGCTGTTATCTGAATACAATAGCAGCCTATTTGTCTGGATAACATTGTAGTGACATCAGAGTTATGGTGTGCACATAGGTTAAAGTGCTGGTTAGGGCTATATGGTCAGTTCCATTGTTGGGAGACAACTTTGTGAAAAAGAATATGTATTCATGCTAAGAACTTGACATGCTTAAATTAATGTGTTACAAAGCCTAACAGTAATAACAGAGAGCAGTCTTCCCCTTTCTGTGCCCATCTTCATCAATACCTTATATATGAGGTGTCCAACCAAGGAAGGGTATTTTACCTCAATGTCATGTGGGGTTTAAGGAGTCAGAGAGGAAAAATGACTTGATTTTGAAAGTCTGTGTTTTCTTAAGTGAAAATAAAACATGGGTTTAGCTACTTCAGTTGTTCTTTTCTTGGTTATTGCACCTTTTATGTGGTGCCAATGTAAAACAGCCTGCCCGGATGGAATTCCACCTTCTCAATGCTTGACTAGTGGTTGACTAATCAAGAATATCTTAATAAAAAATAATTTTAAAAGTCTGCTATTTATTTAATAGCAGCAGGAATGCTACTGATACTCTTAGTGTTATAGGTTAGATGTATGTGTAGAAACTATGCTGGGAAATTTATTCCAAATCTTCATCCACTAGTATCAGCATTATCAATTCAGTATAGTTCATTTATTCTAGTCTGTCTTGACTTTCTGGTTTAGGTGACATATCTGAGGGCATTGGCCATGAACATGGGAATACAATTCTTGAAAATAATCTCGAAGTTTACTTCCCACATAGTGTATTTGACTTCCTACTTTAAAAGGTAAAATTTGAGAAGAATACAAGCAGAATTTGAAAGATTCTGCTATCCACAATGCGTCAGAATCAGTTAAGTAACACAGTGCCCCAGTTCCTGTTAAAAAGCATCAGAAGAAAAGCAAGAAAACTAAAAGAAACAATGTCTTCTGTTTTTTGTTTTGTTTTGTTTTGTTTTCCATCGTAGCTTCTTATCTTCTGCAACATTCCTGTGCAAACATCCTCTTCTTTTGTAAACACAATTTGTATCTGCTGTGTGCATGTTAGCATCCAATATTTTGCATAGTAGCTGAAGATCCTGTGGTTTGTAAACATTTTAAATAAAAATAATTTATTCCTGCAAGATCTGTCTGGGACAGGAGGAAATTATTCTCTCTTCACACTGTTAGGCTTAATTCTGAATATTTTGATATAGAAGACTCCAAGCAAAACCCTTAAATCCAAAAACACTGACTTTTTCTGCTTATTAATAATAAGTACTAGAATTTTCCAAATAAACTGCATCAGTCTGTGGTATCAAGAATTGGTATATTGAGTCCAGTCCTCTGAGAATTTTGAGACATGGAAAATTTACATTCTGGCTTTGTGACTTAACTAGTTTTTAATACTGCCAAGATCTGTGTTAGCTGTTTGACTTTCAGAACAAATGTAGCCCGAACAAATGTAGCCCAATCAAGTCCATATCCTTCCTTCAAACAGTATGTCTGCATTATGAACATTATGCAAAGTTAATATTTGGGAGTGGGCATTGAGATAGGAGGGCAGGGGGTGAATTGTCTTCTCTCCAGAAATTTTATCTGTCTTTATCTTATAATTCACATTAATGTTGGATATTTTATTCAACCAAAGTGTCACAGGAAGCAAATACTATAAAAAGATTTTTATGCCCTTATGTGCCATGTCAGTATAATCTGGACAGAAAAGCCAACAGCAAAAGCATCAAATCTTTTCTTCTCCTGAATTTTCAAAGGAAAAATTACCTGCATTTCCCAAGCCAGTTTTGTTGCTTTCAATTTAAATGAGGAGAAGGGAGGAAAAAAACCCAGAAAAGTGATACAGTAGTTGGTGGGCTGGTGATAGCCTTGAATATTTGTTGTCATCCTCAGAGCTGGCCTTAGAGGGTCTCAACAAAGCGTAATTGGGTCTGCTCTGTCATGCAGGTTTCCAAGGAAACAAGAATAATTATAGGAGTGTGGCTGTTGCTGGGAAATAAGGCCAAGCAGGTAGGGCACTGACTAAGGGGTTGGTAGAGATGAGTGATTTGCCCGTCAGAGCAGTGTGGCCTTGGAAAGGTCAGTTAACACCTCTAAAGCCACAAGGTTTACAGTGCCTGCCTTTGCCTTTGAAGTTCAGGTTGACAGGCCTTCAGAGCAAGGAGCACTTGTTGGTACAGGGATGCACCACACTGAGTGCACTGGGGCCACTGTTTTGGCTGTTGTCTCTGGGTGCTATTCTAATCCATAAAATGCCCCTTTTCAGTGCACAAACATTGTTTGGATAGATCTTCTGATGTGACTTTATATCCCTTTGCCAGGTACTTAAATCCTTTTGAGGCAGGTAAGTCAGACCTCTAAGTCCTGTGACTATGTGGCTAGAGATCTCAACAGGATTTTGCTTCTCCTTTCTTAGAGCATGTCCTTCAGGGTCACTCTTTGGGAAATCACTGGAGCTTCAAAACCCCTCTTCCTGGATTCAATAGTTGTCTCATATCCGACTCAAGCCACTTGCTTGGTCCTCCACTGCTTTCACTGCCCATGAAAGCCATCCCTAGCTGTTCCTTCTGTTGAGAATCGGCAAGCAGTCTTGTAACTCACAATCTTCAACGCAACATTCAGGCCTGCAGCTTTTGGCCAGCAACCAGTCATTTGGAGCTGGCCACCTCTGCCCTTCCTCCTGCTTTGTTACAGCCTCGAGATGCATTTTTCCATAATGGTTAATATAAAGAGTAAGGCAGCAGGCAGCTCTGCCTAAAAGTTCCCTGTCTGTGGTACACAATGTCTGTCTCCATTACAGCATCACAGGTGTCTGCCTGCACTGATAACAGGCTGGTTAATAAGAGTTTCAGTGACAAGAGTAAAATTCTGCCTTTTTCCTTTGAATATCTACTCACTTGTTCTGGCATAGTAGTTGGAGCTGTCACAAATTCTTCCCTCAGGCTCTCAGAAGTCATAACAGCTGCTTGTCTCAGTTCCAGCTAAAGGAATCCCCATTCTCAGCAACTTCAACCTCTCTGCAATCAGTGATGAAGAATATGAGAACACCACAGCCCTGGTCTTTCCCTGGATTTCTGATGTAGCATATTCTTGAAAAAAATAAGAAGGTAGATACTTCTAGCAAGACAGAGATGAATGGGGATAAATGGGCAAAGAAAAACGAGATACTAGAGAGGAGGAGGAGAAGAAAGGGAGTTAATAGCCAAGATACAAATGGGGTGATTCTAGGAAACAAGAGAAAGTGGATGAGACTCAATGGAGAAATGGTTAAGTATAAAGATAGAGAGGAGGGAGGTTAGCAAGATCAATGAGGAGGAATAGAAAGTTAATAACCTGTAGCAGAGGATCAAGAGGCACCTGACATGAGACCGCAACAGGCGTAATGCTAAAAAGAAAGTGGATAGTGACACTGTTTTGTATATCAGACAGATTCCTACTATACTTTATTTGCATTACTCATTTGTGATTTTCCATTTATTCACCTTTTCATAAATATCAGCAAACAACTTTTTTAATTGTTTGGCTTAGAACTGCACATGCTTTAACCAGGGAGTCCCTGTGAATTATTGGGTTGTGTTTTCAAATCCTTACCATCTTTCATGAGACCACAGCTGTCCAGGCCTGAATAGAAGGACTCAGCTGGCAAGAGGCTGTACTTTCATATGTGTAAGTACAAAACTAAGCTTCAAAGTCATTGTGGTGTTCTGAACAGAGACCTTCACAAATGATGAAAACATAAAAAGGAGACAGGCTGATTAAACCAAAACATAGTCTCATAGTTGAGGACTTCTAGGGCAGAGGTTATTTTATACCTTTTGAGCAGATAAAACTTCATTGGACCACGGTTATCGGGGCTACAGCTACTTGCTACAACATGGACCTAGAATTTCCTGAATGATTTGACATGAGAATCAAGCCTGTTCTAAATAATCACTTAATTTCTCCAAACATTCTATTTCTCCTTTATAAAAAAATCAAACAAATGCAAAGCTTGTTCTTCCTCAAATTTAATCTCAGTGTAATAGATCCCCTATTTTAAGAAATACTTTACCTATAGTTGTTACTTGTTAGCCAGTTCTCTGCAATTGCTCTGAAAACAAGAACTTCTATACTGCTTTTTCACTGTATAAAAATACCATGCATCTACAAATTTATAGTGTTATCTCATCCCTGTACAACTGACCATTTATTATAATGATCCATTATAACAAAAATATAATGGATTTTTTTTAGCAATGCATATGACAGTAGCAGTAATGTTATGTGAATCCATTGTGAAAGATATTGTAATGATGAATAAGAAATTATTTCACTAGGCTACAATACTCCTTCTAATGATTATTTAAATTATTGCTGAGTTACTACAGAAGTCTCATGATATTGTATATGACATCCACACAGATACAATATAAATTACAAGTGGTTAGTTCAGTGACTGGCTTCACACAATCAAAGAGATAAGGCACATAAAACATTACATTCCAAGTCATCATTATTTTGTTGTGGAAACATTTATCATAGTGAATTTTTCATTCTAAACTAATGCTTGGGTCCACAGGAATTGTTTCATTATCATACAAAGTTTTTTCAGGAAACTCTGAAATAATGATCTGATAACTTTCTGCCATGAAAACAAGAAACATAGATACTGGTAGAGGTGATCAGAAACAAACCCTTCCACCACTACCCCTCTTTTCACTATTTTCAGAGGGAAAATCCTACCACCAGAAAACTGCAGAACATGAAGAAATTAAAGTTCCTGCTGTGTAAATGTTCTTACTTTAAAACAGAATTTTGTTAAGATTCAGGCACAATAAATACTTTTATCCTACAGATGTAGCATGGCCTACTGTGATTTCTTCTCTAACCTGGAACATTGAAATTAGGATGGTAGGACCATTAAGGGTAGGTAGGTGTTAAGAATGAAGATAAACAACTGTTCCCTGAGATTAATCTGTTGCTCGTAAAGTCCATGTCAGTATTTATTGAGAACCTTTTCTGAACTGTCTGATTTTACTCCTTCTTGATGTGACAAGTGAATGGAATAACTGAAGTGCTTAGACTGCCATCAGGACACTTCACTAGGTTGTATGAATGATATTGTGAGGTCTCACTTCTTCAGTTCTTTTCTGGTTTCCACTGTCCTCACATGTCATGTCAATACATTTTTCAGTCATGTTGCATGAAATAAAAATAAATAAGTAACAAATAAAAGTAGCCTGTGGTCCAGACTGGTTTAGTGGTTTAACTTAAAGCTGACTTTTCTCCTTTAGTATTAGGATTCAGCTGTATAAATAAAAGCAAAATAGAAGTATGGAATGCAGGTCTGTATCAACTTCCCTGTGAAATAAGAACTATTATCTACAGTGAATCAGAAAGATCGTATAGAAGCTGCCAATGGATTTAAGACACAGGAGACTTGCCACAACCTTTTTATATTTCAACTCCAGATTCTCAATACTGTCCTTCCTTAGGACTCTATAGAGCAGAAATTTTAGATAATTTGATAATTAATTTAATATTCATATTGTATGATTTAATTTCCTTTCAGTTTCTTTTGCTACATTTGCCATTACATTGTCACTAAAAACTGCTTGCCTTATATTGACCATATCTCTACTGCTTGTCCACAGCTTTAGGGCAATCATTTTCAAACCTTCATTGTAAAGTTGATTTAAAACACTCAGCAGTTGTAGCAAAAATATCGTCCATGATCTTGAATGGACAGTGGGGGAAAAGTGTGGTGCAGAAATTACAGAAACAATTGACCATATGGCTTCTCCATTGGCTCACCAATAATTAGTTGTTATGACTGGAGGAAAAACTTAAGTGTTACTGAAGAATCACCTGTAAAATAAATTTGAAAAAAAAAAAAAGTACTTTCTAAAGCATTTGTATGATTCAGTGTAGTGAGTGCTCCCAAAAATTACTGTGAACATCACAGCTTCATAGAGGGGTAAAAAGCTGTTTGTATGAATAATATGTTGGAGAAGACAAAGAGACCAATTCTTATTTCAAATAGACCACTCATTTTAGCTATATAGGTGTAAAAGTAGAATAATATGATTGCACCAGCAAGGAACTTGATTGTAACAATGAGAGCAATACATCTTCATTGCAATAGAATTTACTACATCATCTTCTGTAACAAGCTGGATGCTTCTCTTTAACATAAAAACTTTGCTTTACTAATAGCTATATAATTGACAACATTGTGTTTTGGGAAGGCTGATCGTACTGAAATTGTTAGTCCTACAGGATATGCTATAGCATATTTCCTTTATAGTGTTATATAGCATAAGTTGTTTAAACTCAACCCACCTGTCATAGATAAGTGGGAAAAAAAAAAAAGCAGTCTGAGTGGGTTCATTGAAAGGTTATATTAATGCTTTTTAGGCATTAGCTTTAAATAGTTCATTAATAGACTACACAACCTCGTTCCAGAAAAGAGGGCAGCTTGGCAGCGTGACTAATCAGAGGATTCCATACAGATGATTCCACTACAACATGAGCTATATATACAGCTCTTTCTTATCTCTTACAGATGCAATGGTTGTATTATTGCTTCTGGTTTTGACTGTTCCTTAACCACAGTTCTAAAGTAAGTAAATTACTTCTGTAATACACTATACTTGAAATAAATCAGCCTTTCTCACTAATTTACAAAATTTACCAAAGTACATTATAAATTAATGCCACTGGTGCAAATCTTGAAGACTCGAATACAAATAACATTTCTGCAATGCAGTAGATGAAACTAAGTTGAGGACTAGATTTTCTACCATTTAATGTGTGATAGTTCTTCCACTAAATAGAGTTCTTCCACTAAAAGGACTCAGAAATATCTACCATACTTCATATCAGATTAACAGTCCATAAAATAGTTCTACATATTCAGTCAGACTACAAGTCTAGTAAGCACTAGACATGTCCTTAATATTTGTTAGTATGCACAGAATTAAATTTACAGCTTGTTTTGCTGAGCTTGCTCATCTCCTAAACTGAAGAAGAATCTGGAACTGGCTAACTGCTAAGTGAAAAGCTTTCTTACTAAGGGGTCCTTCCCTGAAAAGCTCTGTAACAGCAGGAAGCTACAAGAACAGTCTGTATCCATTGTCTTCAGTGTCAACTTTTGTTAAGCAACAGCACTCTGCACCTGATTTTTGCAATCCCTTAAATGGCATAAATGTTACTACATGTATAAGAAATACTGTACAATTGAGAAGGAGCCAGACAGTTTAGATTAATTGTTTCTGACTTATATGAGTTCTTGTTTAAAGGTCTTTACAAGAGAACACGTTACTCTTGACTTTTTTAAGAATTACTGCCTGAAACAATTCATGCTAAAAAGCATTAGCTTCTAAGCAGGGAACATCTGGATTCACACTTACAGCTCCTGGCAAAAGAGAATCTATTGAACCCAGAATAGTATCAGGAAACAGAGTGCTCAGATCACATCGACATCTGATCAAATACAGTGGAGGTACAGGCAACAGATATAGGTTTTGAATAGTATTAAAGATACTAGTTGGTGTCTGAAGCAAAACAGCAAAATCTGCATTTAAAGTGTGTTTGATTTATCAGATTATTGCTCATGAGGTCCTGTAGAATGAAAGAGACAACAAAGAAAAGTTCAGCAAGCATCAGTGGTAGCTTGGGTAGCAGATATGAAGATTGTGGGTCATATTTTGGGTTTTGATTTGAAATCACAAAAAGACTGAATTTAGAAGTTTACTGTTTCATAATTCTCCTTGAGATAACATAACTAAACCTAGAGTTCAAAATTAGACTCAAGAATATCAGACAGAAGTATGCTGATGCACATAAAAGATATGGTACAGGAAGGTTGAATCGGGAAGAGGGACATGGACATGAAGGACAAAGGAGTCTGGCATGAACAGAGAAGAAAATTGGAAACCACACAGCTGCTGATATCTGGAAAGAGCAGCCACAGAGCCCTATTTAATAAACTCCCTGAGAATAAATGGCTATGTCAGTGGCAGGTAAGGGACAGAAATAGTCACAACATCCCTACTGAGAGGTGAAGCATGCGACTATGGGTCGCATGTGAAGCAGAGCTTCACAATGTGGGCAGCAGAAGTGAACCTACATCTCTGGAGAATAGGAGAGTTATTACAAACTTCAAGGGAAATAGGTGAATACCTGAATTTCTGAATAGGTGAATACCACTACCAAACCATGTGCCAAAGTATGCGGGATATATTGCTGCTATGCATAAGAAATATTAATGCATAAAGGAATGCAAATTGTGTGCTAAGATTATTTAGTTACACTAAATTACCATGGTGACCAACAGCTGTACTTTAAGACTGTCACACAACTCTAGTGAGCTTTATTAGTATTGGCTATGCAACAAATGAAAAACCAGAATGTGAATAGTTTTTCCTGAGGTATGTAAATTACAGCAGGCATGGTATGAATAATACATCCTGTGCACATTAGCACATTTTTCAAATGCAAAAGAGATTCCACATGCACTGTTAAAATGGGCTTCTCTGAATGTTGTATCAGAAGAAAATCTCACTTAGACAGTTGAAAGAAAACGTGGGACCATCAATATGATTTAACTGAAATGACTATAGACAACTGAAAGTCCTAAAGTAAAAAAAAATCTCCATTTAAGAAATATGAAACTAGTTCTTCATTTGGGACATCATCTTGTAAACCCTGGTTTTGAAGTCTGAGGTTTTTCATACTTTCACAGCTGCTGGTTAAGGGCCCTATATAGGCAAAGAGATCCTTATTATAGCAATTGCTAATAGCATATCCGAAGAAAGCATATATCAGTGTAATATTTTTTTTTCTTCTTCTTATATTTTGTCATTCGTGCTTTTGTTCACTTTTGTACTTATAAATATTCATGGTTTTATGTAAAATGAGAAAAAATAGCATCCTTCTTATTTTATATTTTCAAATCTAAGAAGAAAATAAGCACGTCACAAATCATTAGTTTTAGATGGAACAGGCTTAAATTGCAAGAGATCTTCTCCTTCTGGAGAAGAAGGCAAAAGAAACAAAATGTGACAGGTGCTGCTAAGTGTTCACAGGAGGGCATTCAAATGGCAAGCAAGGGATTAAGGATAGAAGGGGATCAGAGGGAAGGCTCAGAATGATAGATGTTCCCAGCAGTAACCAATTCTGAGATACAGTGAAAAAAAAAAAAGTATATTTAAATGTATATATTTTATCACGATACATGCTAAAAATTTAGGTTGTCAGCTAGTACTTAGGGAAACTAAGTGGCCCCTTATGGTAACATGCCAATAATATCTCTGACAACTTCTAAAACTTCCTCCAGTTCTAAAATTCTCACTTACAGAATCATGCTACTTTAAATGTAATCCACTACCACTCTTTCTGCTATGTGAAGCCATCATTTTCTTAACATGGTATGAGGGCACTCATGTTGCTAGTTCATCAAGAATAATGTCTAAGACAGATTTACATTTGACAATTTCTTAGGCCAGAGGTAGGATCTGATTTTGCAGTAGGATTAGAAATCCTGTAGTAAGGCCTAGGACCAGAGTCTTTAAGATAACTCAGTGACCATTGCTCCATTCTGGAAGGGAATATTTAAGAAAAGACAAAGCAGAACCTGGCAGTTGAGAATGTCAGAAGAGAGCTCAGGTGAGCAGCTCCAAGAGAATGTGATGATGGAGCCCAGCACTGCCCTGGGAGATGCTGACAAGAAACATTGAGTTAGTCTATGTCCAAATGCTAAGTGGACCTTGTCAGATACAGTGTACTGTTTGTCTCAACATTGCTGCATCTGTGTCAGTAAACATCTGCCCACAAACAGAGTGATGCCTGAACCACAAGGCTAAAGTTCCTGTTTCTTACAAAGTCAAATACAGAGCTTATTCTGAGAACTGACACCTAACCCCCACACATGCACCCAGACCCAGGGCTTTGGAAGACCAAGGGGTCTGGAGACTACTGGAAACCCCTCAGAAACATGCGTATCACTGCCAGGTGGTAGGTGGGCTTAAACAAAACAGCTCCAGGAATATGACAGTCTGATAAAAGAGCAGGAGCAACAAATATCGACGGGAGGTAACATCAGGGAAAGAAATAACATCAGGGAAGCAACATCAAGGGAGGGAATATCAAAACATGAAAAGAACATTCTCCATCAGATCTGGAATGAAATCAGAGTGTCACAGACCCGTGGTGGTATCTATTGTGACTGACCCTTTTCTTCCTTTCTTTTCTTTCTCTCTTTACTTTGCAAATATTGTTGTTGGGCAAATAAAGTTGCTTGGCGCTTGACTCTGTTTTGAGTCTTAATTCTTTTCCTAAGAATACGATTAAAACCTTGCTCTGGTCTGTGACCGGCACATGACAGACCTTCTGTGTGAAAGGTACTGGAGTCTGTGAACCCTGGATGGAAAAGATGAAAGAGCAGATGAATGGAACGTATTTCTTGGCACACACCTATAGTAAGTTGCATTATTTATCAAAGCAATATTTTAAAGACTAAAAATACTTTGTGAAATTATTCAGGATATATGCATTTCAATCCTGACATGCTAGTTATATGTAGATCATAGACAGAACTTTTCTGCCTTTGCTTTAGTTCTTGGTATTTCACCCCAAATACACCTCCTCATATTCTAATATTATTTAAAACATTTTAATTATATGAAATAAAAATACATAAGTACAAAGAAAATAACTTTTAACACATGTATGGGAAGGTCTAGGGTCATGTTCTCTTTATAACAGTACAAAAACCTTTTAGAATAAAAATCCTTTTAGAAATAATATTTCTAATCCAGTACCGCTGTTTGAAGCTAACTAGTCACAGAATCACAGAATTGCTCATATTTAAAAGACCTTTAAGATCATCTAGTCAAATCATTAACTGAACATTGACAAGTCCTTAACTAAACCATATACCTGAGCACTACATCTACACAACTCTCAAATTTCTTCAGGGGTGGGGACTACACTCCTTCCCAGGTCAAGCTGTTCCAGTGCCTGATAACCTGTTCAGTAAATAAATTCTTCCTAATATGCAGTCTAAACGTCCCTTGGTGCAACTTGAAGCCATTTTCTCTTGTCTTATCACTCATTAATTGGTTGAACAGACTGACCTTCACCTCTTTACGTCCTTCTTCCAGGTAGTTGTAGAGAGCAATAAGATCTCCCCTCAGACTCCTATTTTTCCAGGCTGAGAGACCCCAGTTCTCCCAGCCACTGCTCATAAGACATGCTTCAGGCCTTTCACCAGCTTTGTTGCCCTTCTTTTGCCATGCTTCAGTGCCTCAGTGTCCTTCTTGTAGTGAGGGGTCCAAAACTGAATACAGTACTCAAGTTGCAGCTTGACAAGTGCTGAGTACATGGGTAAAATAACTTTCCTGATGCTATGGGCCACACTGTTCTTATATAGTTCATGATGCTGTTGGCCTTCTTGGCCACCTGGACACACTGCTAACTCATGTTCAACCAGATATCAAACAAATTCCCCAGGCTCCTCTCTGTTGAGCTTTCCAGACACTGCTCCCCAGGCAACCCCAAGTCACTACATTTTACTTGTTGATGTACAACTGCAAGTATAAATCAAGCAAGACTGTTAAAAAGATGTGATGATAATTTGTCAGTTTTAACGTTTGTAGATTTGCTCCATCTAGGCGTAAGACATCTGGTTGTCCTTCATCAGTTTTAAATTATGTCAATACAGGAATAAATACCTAAGGCAATGAACTACCAGGAAAGACGTTATGAGTGTGCAGACAGACAAAACGAACAGAAACCAAGTAAAAAGAAGTTAATAACAAAGGCAGAAATTTGATTTGAATCTGATTGGAGTCTTCCAATGTTTATGCATATGTTTATGTGCATTTTCACATATTTTTAATACACTGAACTAGTTAAAAAGTCAGAAATCAGTTTTGAAATGTGTAGAAAAAAATCCACATGAGAAACCTTCCACATATGGGAATCCCTGAAAAATTAAGTCATCATAAATAAACTATTTACGTCCATAATTATTCATATACTTTATTTAATATACAATTGTGACTCCATGTTCTGATTTTTAAAGCTGTCCCAAAGTTTAAGGTCATCACAATGTTCAAAGCACGTCTGCCAAAAATAGAGTATTTTTATCTCTGCAGCATGAGGTGTGAAAATGAATGTGAAGGGTGTATATGGGTCGGGAGCAGCCTCCTTTGTCATAGCTAAGTTAGAATCTTTCCATATAGGGGTTTGATTAATGAGATTTTCAAAATACTTTAAATCCATAAACTAAAGGAGTGATCTAAAACTGGTTTGTGGAACTGATTTCACTTAAACAAGATTACATTTAGATGAAGTGCCTGCTTCATTTTTTTTTTTTTTTTTTGTACAGTAGGAATGTATATATTCTTTTTATTTTTTACCTGAAAAATAAAATTTAGGAGTGCTGCTAAATTTCTATTTAAGGATTAACTGGATTTTACTAAAAAAATAAAAAAGATTACAAAGGATCAAGTTCTGTAATTATTAGTTTATGTACATTTGCAAAGTATGTATGCAAACTCAATGTTCCTACAAATATAGCTCTGAATTCACACATCATCATAAAATCTGAAAGGTAAAATATAAAAATTATTAAGGTCTGTTCATAGTGTTTTTTAAAACCAATAACTACAGGTAATAATATCAATACTTCGAATCATAGAATCATAGAATAGTAGGGGTTGGAAGGGAACTTGAGATCTTTGAGTCCAAACACCCGCCAGTGCAGGAACACCCAGGGCATGCCCTTCAGGAACAGATTCAGGCAGGTCTTGAAATTCACTAGAGAAGGATACTCCACAATCTATTTTGTCTTTACAAAAATCAAAGCTAACTCTCCCTCACCTCCAAAGAAACAGGAGAAGTTTGTGCTGAAATACTGATTGTACCAAAGAATTTGCCTTGTGGCTAGAATTTGCCTTTTGGGCCAGCACATTAATGGTGGCAACCAACATCTAGGCAGAGCTGAACTGCTGAGCCCAAATGGTGAGAGTCCAGCCAGGGATGAATCTTGCTGGTTAATTAGGCTTGGTTTGAAAGAGCTGTTTTCTAGTAGGCCATTGTACAGTGTGCATATTCATCTGTTAGAACAAAATAACTCTGAGAAATTATTTTTTGTTTCTTCCTCTATCTTCTAAATCTTATTCCTCCCCACTGAACCCCAAAGACATGTAAATTATTTTCACACAAAACGGGTACTCACTCTATATGCTTTAGACTATTTTTAGGCATTTAGATGGAGGTGCAAAAGGTTGCTTGTGCAGTAATTTGCTATGTGGTCAGTGAAAGATGTCCCTGCCTTCATAAGACAATGCAGAAATCTAAGATGAGAAACTATTTTTTTTTTTCCACACATATACATCTCTCAGTTCATAACCTTACCAATGATCTTGCTAACAAAACAAAACAAAAAACAAAAACTAACAATAACAAAAAACAAACAAACAACAACAAACCACCCCAAAAACAAAACAAAACCGTTTAAACTAAATCAAGGAGTCTAGACAACTCTTCCATACTTACTGAGCATTTATAATCCACATCTGACTTAAAAAACACCTCTGAGTTGAAAACTGTTGGAAATTGGGAGACTATATTAGAGAAGTATCAAAATCTGGTTTTATTCTTTCCTGGAAATCTGTATATTGTTGGAAACAGTGCTGGGAAAGGTCTCAGGTCAGGACAGCTCTTCTTCTGCATGACCTAGTGTTATTGACATCCTCTCTCTGGAAATATGCTAAAGTTATGGAGGAAAAAAAAATAAATCCCATGAACTGTGCTTATACTTGGCATTTCACACTTTCAGTGTAGCTAAGGTATCTCAAAGTCCTACAGTTCTCCACAAGTCTAGAGTTTTTGCCAGTTACCCATTTGGAGTAGTTCCATTAGAGAAACTGTAATTTATTCTACAACTCACCAGAAAAATATGTGTTAATCCTGTTTTCCCCAAATCCTCAATTATAGACCATAATGTGTGATTGCATCTTTCAGCTTTACTTGTTGGTGCTATGGAAGGCTTGTGTTCTGCCTTGTTAGTGGAACAGTAATCTCATTAAATGGTTTAAGATCTCATTATTTGTTGCATTTGTTTACCATCTGTAGCAACCTAAATCTGTCTGTGTAACCGTATCTGAAAAGGAATGATATGAGAATCATTTTTATATGCAATTTAATGTGAGGAAAAGACTTCAGGGCTCAGGGAAAAGAAATTTCGATCAACCAGTCAAAATAATTTGATGAGTGCCTCTTAATTTATTTTAATTCATATTCAAAGCATAAAGCATCCATGCCTTAGGGCTAAGGTTGATGGTTTCAGAAACAAAAACATTACATGAAAAAGAGGAAGCTCTTAAGTACCTTGAAGCTGGAAAAAACATGGGTTGGGTTCTGTTATGCTTTAGCTTCAAAGAAATAAAAGTTCTTTCCTACAATTATGAGACTAGAATTGAAAATGCACATGTCACAGGTTCTGCTGTTACCTTCTACAGTGCAGCAGAGTGCTTTGAAGGAAACTCAATGCTCCTGCCTCTGAAGTACAGAGTTCCTTGAATAGATACTTCTCTTGAACAAAACATCCCCATGAATAAATGCTACTTACACTCTGTAAGAAAGCTTATAAAGAGCTTTTAGGGCTTTTCCTCAAAAGGACCTCAGTGTGTATATTAATGATAAACTCTGGTCCTCTGGGATCTTGCTCTTCCTTTAAGAATACTAAGCAGTGAGTCACCTTATTGTCATTTCAGATTTTATACACATGCAAGCTGGGAGGCAACAATTAAGTTTGGGATATATACCCTGCCTCCCAAATGCTTAGCTCGTTAATGCAAATGGATGTTTGAGGATTAAAACCCTAGTAAATCCTCAGAGTCTGATGATATGGGTTATAAGAGTGATAAGTGTGGTGTGAGACAGGTGTTCAGCTCACATCCAAACCAGAGGAAGAAAAAGGGGTTGTTTTGGTTTTGTTTTGTTTTTTTGTTGTTGTTGTTGCTATTGGATCCTAAAACCCTCATAACTGCTGTGATGACTTAATTCTTCCAATTCTGGATGGTCTCTTATTATTGAATCGCCAGAATGGTAAAAGGCATATTCAGAAATATTCCTCTCTGCTGTCTGCAAGTGCATGGCCACAGGCATCAGAGGAACAGATTCCTTAAGGGGGCCAAATTCAAAGCACCTAAAGTTTAGTCTCCTGCTCTAAATCACCCTGTGGAGGAGCCTTTATTACTTTAGGCTACAAAGGAAATATAGCAGAATTAATTCCCAGGGCTAATGTTAGCCTTTATTAATATCATTTTAGATCACTGTTTGGCTTTGGTGTGTTTGTTTTTTGTTTGGGTTTTTGTCTTTTTTAAATGGAGGCTGATTTCGTTTTGTTTCTGAATGCAGTTCATGAAACACCAAAGCACCATAGTGCAGGTTTTTTTCTATACAGTGTAAATATTTGCTTCCAAGTTATGAGTTTGTCAGTCAGATTTTAGTCTGAAGAAAATATTTGCAACTGAGATAGCAACCCTGAATATAAATAAGAATTATAATGGAAATGACAGGCTTGTCTCTAATGTTACGACCACATACCTCTATATAAAAAGATGCAGTCTTCCTGTTGTATAATCTACTACTATTGGTCCTGTTATGTGACCTAATTAAAACCCTACCTCAAGGATGTCCTTGACATGCCTGCCAAAATATTAGGGTAATTTAGGAGTTCCCCAAGGAGGGACCTGTGAAACTGCAAACAGCAATCAAATGCCAGCTTTTGTACAGTAAGAAGACTTTGAAGAAAACTGTGTGAAGCTGATTTTCAGTGCAGTGTAGGAATTACATAGAGAACAATTCATATCAGATACTTCTACAAATAATTTTTTTACAAATTGCCCTATAGAATTAAGATGATAATGAAACCTTTAATGACCTCAATCACATAGTCAGATGCCCAGGAACCTGGGTCCAACCTTTCCAGAATGAGACACAAGCTGGCTTCTGTTCATGGTAGCTCTATGGGTAGCTCTATGGACTAAAGTCTCATCAATGAACAGGACTGGAGAGGTTTGGTTTTTTTCTTTTAAGACAAAATAGCAGAGCCAGTCCAGAGTGCCCATTTATTGTTCTCTTGAGTGTTCAGGGTGTCACCTATGCATGACAGGAGGGACAAGAGCAGGTGCAGGACCTGGTGGGAAAGGATGGTCAGGATCCTGGGAGTGGGTAAGGGGTAAGAGAGGAGGAGTCAGAGATGGAGGGAGGCAGCAATGTGCGAGAGGAGGAGAGAAATGACAGGGGAAGAGTGGAGGATGAAGAAGGAGAAGGGGAAGACAGTGACAGGATCCTCAGCTCATGCCAGTTAAGTGCATTCTGATAATGCTGCAAATCTCCCATTGCCTCACTCTGAAGCACTTGATGGAGTGCTCTTCTTTCCCCAGGTAATCCTTCAAGAAAGCAGGGGAAGCAATGTATGAATACAAAACCCCAATATACAATTACTGTTTTAACATTTGCCAGACAAATATTTCAGTGTCACCAGTGTCTTCATCTTGCACTCAAAAAAGTTTTGATGGCTTGCCTGTTAAGGCTGCTACCTCACAAATGTAATAAGTAATAAATAATAAATAATGGAATGCTAAGAGACATGCAGGTACCTGGCTCTGTGCTAATCAGCAGTATGCATGCAGTGCCTTAGATGAGTCAAGGGTAGCTGGAAACTGTCCAGCTGTCAACCCTGCAATCACTGAATCATCAAGGACAGTGACTTTTAAGTGGGCCAGCAACCCCTTAGTGGGAAAAACAAATTATAAATGGATGGATTCTTCGATAAATAGGTGTACTGAGCAGCAGAAGAGCTGCCCTCTTGCTGAAATCCATTGCAGAAAGCATTTGTTGAATCACCCTCCATACTAAACTAGTTCAGAAAACTGAAGTTTGCTCATGGATAAGAAGCAAGTAGTCAATGCAAATAATCTGGGAGTAAATAATTTGGCGCTTTTTAAAATGTGCTTATTTCTTTCCTTTCAGAAAATCTAGAGAGCTGGAAAAAACAATTTGTTGTGGATAACCAGTAGATAGCACAATGTTCTCAGTGCTGAATACAGAAAAGGTCAGCCTGCAGAGAGGAGTTCTAGGGGAAAGAGTTTCAGTTTTCCCAGAGCTCAGATGTTACTTCTTTGTGCCAAAAGGAGTATAAAATCAGTTTCACACTTCCCAAACATTCTTTAAGGAAAGAGTAAAGTAAAAATTAGGGTGGCAAAAAGCAGCTGTACCCTCTCTTTGGGGAAAAAAAAAAAAATCTTATCATTTGGCTTCTAATTCTTAAAAAGATACTAAGGGAGTTGTAAACCCTTCAGCATCTGTGTCCTCCAAAGCTGACTGAGTCAATACTTTTTTGCAACTTTCTTGTGGGCTTAGGTTTGTTACATTTTTGTAGTACAAAATAATGGCCAAGAAATGTTATCTGTGTAAATGCTGGATTTCAGTTTGGGTTTTGTTCTTTATTATTTTGATGTGGCATTGCTAATGAGTTGTGAAATTTCCTGTGCTGAGCATTCAGTGCCTTTCTCACATTCCTGCATTTGGCAGTTGTGGGAAAGGGCTACATCAGACCTTAATTTTGCCATCTGGATGGTTTCCTTTTCAGAGACCCTGAAGAGACAGGGAGATGTAAATCTTTATCTTGGCATTTTCAAAGGGTTAAGAAAGGAATTAAAGCTCTATTAGCATTGGAGAAGGATGATAGTCAGCTGTTGTGCTTACATACATTGGATTTGAGATAATTTTGGCACTAAAGAGTTGAAATTGCCTAAATGAGGTGGAGAAAAAATCATATTTAGTATGTTTTGCAGGCAGTTACCTTAATGAGTACATGGACAATATTAAATGATTGGAGTACAGTACATGATTCTCAGTAAAACTATCTGGACACAGAAGCAGAGATGACAGGTGCAGTATTGTAAAATTCATAATAATGGATTTTGCAGCTTTGTTCAGTTTTTTGATTTAAATCCCATCAGTTTTTGATGTGATAGATGTCATTGAAATCCCAGTATTGCTTTGGATACTTATAATTCCACACTCAAAAGCCAGAGAAATTTAAACCATTACCATGCACACAAACAACATTAAAAGAATGTTATTAAGCTTGTGGAGATGAATAATGTTCTTTAATATATTTCTGTGCATGTGTGCAATTTACTTGGTGTTTTGTTTTTCAAAACTATTTTCATCTTGTGGATTCATATTGATATTTGCATAGGTCAGCAGCAGATTGGGAATCGTGAATGTGTCACTTCAGCTAATGGAGTAGCTATTACTGTCAGCAGCAGTATTGGTGTGAGCCTGCAATAGGCATTTATTAGACAGAAAATAAAGGGTAAGACTTGAGACTCTCAACATCTGGTCCTGTCTCAATGAGGGGGTACAACTTTAGGAGACAGAGGCTGCCCTCATTCTCCCTAAGTCTGCTTCTTTCTCAAACCCTCATTTCTAACCTGTCGTGTCTGATCTTTCCTAGATCTGAGTGCTGAACCCTGTCTTTGGTAGTCCATAGAGATAGGAATCACCTCACCTATCTTCATATTCTCTGTGATGGTTTTGGCTGGGATAGAGCTGAATTTCTTCACGGTAGCTAGTATATGGCTATGTGTTGGATTTGTGCTGAAAACAACGTTGATAACACAGTTACTGCTGAGCAGTGCTTATACAGAGTCAAGGCCTTGTCATCTTCTCATACTAGTCAGCCTGTGGGTTGGCTGGGGATGTACAAGAACCTGGGAGGGGACACAGCTGGGACAGCTGACTCCAACTGACCAAAGGGATATTCCATTCCATATGACCTCATGCTCCGTCTATAAACTAGTGCCAAAGCTGTCTGGGGGCCACTGAGAACTGTCTGGGTATTAGCTGGCAGGTGGTGAGCAATTGCATTGTGCAAGACATGCTTTGTATATTCTAATTATATTTCTATTGTTATTAATATTATTCCCTTCCTGTTCTGTCCTATTAAACTGTAATTATCTGAAACCATGAATCTTACTTTTTTTTTTTTTTTTTCCGATTCCCCCATTCCACTCCAGCAGTGTTCAGTTGTCTGCTGGGTTAAGTCCCTTTTGGTGTCCAACATGGGGCTTGAATAATTCAATATAATAACAGATTTGATTGGAATGTGCTAGATTGAATTTATAGCTGCTATTGCTATTTAGCTGTTAACTAATAGGCTTCTGCACTTTCCATGGGGCTTGCTTTCCTTACTGTATATGTATATAATAATCATTAGTGGTGGCCTTTTGCTTTCATGGCTTTCTGTACTGCTATACTGTTCATCATCCTACTCTGCTGTGCTTGGGAACATTTTGATAACAGCACTGGAGATGCACCACAGCTGGCAGATGACCAGGACATTGCTGCTGTTTCTATGCTGCTGTACTGGACAGGTTGGAACTTCAGTCTGAACTTAAGCTGATGGGACTGTGACCTGTGGATGGGTCCATGCAGAATCAGGACATCCAGAAGCATCTGTGGCCACGCATAAGTTCATGTCAAAGTAGGTACATCTCAAAGCATCTGTGTCTGTGATGTGGTCCATGCTACAACATGTATGTATCTGAAGGGATTGTGGCCCAGTGATAAGTCCACACTGGAGAAGGTGCACCTTGAAACATCTGTGGCTGTGGATAAGATAATGCTGCAGCACGTATGCCCTGAAGTATTAGTGGCTGTGCATGAGACCATGCTGAAGCACCTCCAAGTGTGTGACCGTTAAATCCTATTACAGAGAAGATATTCCCCTGAAGGAATTAAGGCCATGTTGGAGTAGGTATATACCTGAAAGGACTGTGGCTGTCGGTAAAGTCACACTGCAGCAGTTATACCTCTGATGGCATTATGACCCATGGAGAAGGTCACACTGGAACAAGTGCAACTCAAAGTGACTGCGACTGTGGATAAATCTATGCTGTGGCAGCTATATATACCCCTGGAGAGACTGGTTCATACAGATAAGCCTCCAATTGGAGCAGCTACATCCCTAAGGGACTGAAGTCTGTGGAAAAGTCCAAGCTGCAGCAGGAGTAAGGAGTCAAATTCATTGCAGTGTTAAGCCCTATGGTCTGGTCTGAAGGGGCCAGAGTTGGACACTGTAATAGAAACATCTTGAAATTGTTGCAACCCATTGTTTGAGTTGCATGTCATGGGAATCACTATAGCAGGAACTACCTGAACCAATGGAGGGCAAGCCTTCCTAAAAGCATTGCTAGTACAATAGTGACCTGATCTGATCTGCCTTTGGCCAGTAACTCCATGCAACACCATGTCTCCTCTCCCAAATGATCACCATAACTGATGAAGCAGAAGGTTATGGACTAAATGAACTCAGTGGACTTTTTGTGGACATTCCTGGATATTTTACAGACATTTTATGGGAGTTAGGGGAATTCTCCTAGGGGAATTAAATCTGTGCATTATATCAAAAGATGGGAAGAGGAAGGTGGGAAGGTGGTTAGTGGGGAAATATTGGATAGTGTGAGACTTGAGAATGATGTAAATGGTATGGAATAAGGGGTGGAGGTTTTGTGTTGTTTTGTCTGGAGTAATTTTCCTTCATAGTAGCTAGTATGAAGCTATATTTGTTCTGAAATCAGTGTTGATAATAGAGTTCTGCTCTGTTATTGCTAAGCAGCACTCTGAGCAGCTCAAGAATTACTAATTTGTCATACTACTTGACTTGATACTAGCTTTCCATGATATGAAGTAGCAAAGCCAAACAAGTGTCTACTAACCAGACATGGACACCTATATTTTAATATATTTATCTCTATATTAATATTTACATTAAAATTGTCTATCTAGGCAAATACTAGATGCACAAAACAGCACCATCCATCCTCAACCAAATGTGAAAAGTAGAAGCACAGAAACTCCAGATCTTCTAAAGAGTCAGAATTTTAGGAGGAATTAATAAATACAGAATTATAAAGTGCAGAACATTTTTTGTAACTTTACTAAAAAGAAAAAAATTTCTGTGGTGCATCTGTAAAGTTACCCCCCAAAAAATCAAAATCTTTCTGCTTGATTTCTTTAGTCACTGACATTGTACAGATTTTCAAGAATGACTGCAGCCTTTACCCTATATTTGTTTCTCTTTAAAATCCAGGGTTCAAGCACAGTGAAATCAATGTCAAAAACTGTTTATTTTAATGAAGCTAGGCTTTGGCCCTAGTTGATTACACAGAAGAACAGCCCTTATCTATTTTATTATCTGCCAATGGCTGCCTCTAGGTTTATTTCAGAAGAATAAGAAGGCTTTTCAAGAACATAATGCTTTGTGGAAAACTACTAGAAAGATCCAACATGCGAAAAAAGGAAGACAAATACTAGGAAAAAAATAAAAAGTATGAGCAAAATTTTTTGTAATATTTATGAGAACCATAAAATCCCTCTTGCTGAACACAGCAGAACTTAGAAAGTTGCCACTCGGATAGGCTAATCCCTCCCAAGTGCCTCCCAGGCCTACCCAGCATCCCTTGAGCACAAAGCAGCAGCAGGTGTTTGAGGAAAGAGTATACAACTCCTGTTAATTAAAAACCAATAAATAATAATTTGGTTATTCTTCCAAAGAAGGAGAACACTGGAAGTGCTGAAATATTGAAATCAATCTGTGTTCCAGTTCCCTAAATTGAACCCAGCAGCCTCTAATAGTCTCATTTCAGTCAGATCAAATACTGCAACATCAGTACTTGTAACACTGGAATTAGGAATATGTCTCTATAAGTTCACACTGCTTTAAAATCCAGAGACTTTTTATGTAGAAAAAATAAAATAAAGCTTTTGTTAAAGACCCTCAATAGTTCCCCTAAGCTTCAAGCAAAACTGTGGAAAGAGTCTATGTTCCCAATAATTTCTTTTTACATCTATTTCAGAGTTTCTTAAATTTATGTTTTAAAATTTAGTACATTGCATTAATAAATCAGACCTCTGTGGAAACAAATTATGAGACATAGCTATATGTCAAAAAGATAAATCAGAATTTAATGGCCAGGATGGAACATATTTTCTAATCAGACAGTTAAAGAACTAATTAATGTTATCATTTGTAAACTAACCAAATAAATACAGTCATGTTTCTAGCTGGAATGCATAAATCTGGTGGCAAAGTTAACACATCATTTGGATCATTTTGACTAATGTTTATAAATCAGTCTGTTAAATAAGATTTGGGCAATATCTATAAATTAACACACTAAATTAAAAGTGTGTGGTTTCTGCTGATAAATAAGGACTTACAATGTTGGAGGTAACCAAACAGACAATAAATTCACATTCCTTGATTAGGTGATGGTTAACCACTATAAATCAAAGCTGTAAATATTTTTTATCTCCTCAAATGTTCATGTTTCAGAAAGCCCATTTTAAAGAAAAAGAGAAAAGCTGTGAATTTAAATCAGTATCCTCTTTAGCATACAAATAGGGTATATAGTAAAGATGAGAGGAGCATGAGTAGATACTTTTATTTGAAATGCCACCGTACTAGTTTTTGTCCTGCTTCATTTCTAAGCTTTGCAGCAACTAGTATATGACTTGCTATGACTGTGGTTTGTACTATTAAGCATATATGTAAATTGAAGAACGACTGATTTTACTCTAAAAATGAACATGATCTGACAAGACAGGAGTATCAGACTTCCTTCTGTGATTTGCATCCTCCCCCTCCCCTGCTACAACTGTCTGTGCAAACAATGGGAAGCTGAATACATCTCATGGCAGAAGGCAGCAGGTTACTAAAATACCCATGACATATTTATGCAAGAAACATGCTGTACAACATATGGGCCTTGGGAACCTTTCCCACCTTCTGTCTGTTTGTATTTTTCTAACTGTGAGAAGGCCTGATGAAGAGATTTACTTCATCAGGAAAATGAATTTCAAGGCAGAATAAGAGAAAAGTGCAATCAAAATAGGTCTGAACTTCAAAGAAGTCTACTAGTTCTAGCAAAATAATTATTTCAGACATTAAGTCATATGCCTAAGTGTCTTCCTGGGTTAACAGGTGGAGAAACTTGAGCCATAAGGAGGCTAGAGCCAAGATTTTCAGCAGGGTTCACCAATTTTGAGTGCTTGACTGAACAGATTCAGGGCTTCAAGCTGAACATGAGAACACAGCAGCAAAATAAAACAATGATTTCTTCTGAAAATGCAGTTATGGATTGAGGATGGCTGGAAAGGCAGCAGTGACAGCACCAGAATTCAGTCATTTTTGGCTCCTGCTTTACTGCTGAAACCTAACCTCTTTCTAAAGGTCTTGTCCTAGAAACCTCTACTTACATGTGAGCTTCAAGCTTTAAGATGCAAAGAATTGCAATAAAGTATTTTCATATTACATAGTCCACAGTGTGAAGAAGTTTTCTGCAAATTGTTTAGCCTTAATACATTTAGAAGCAGTTGCGTTTAACCCACGAGGATACCTGGGAGAGGATCACTCGCTGTCACACTGAGGACCTAAATCTAATAGATGAATATCTGAGCAGGGTTAGTAAAAAATTTAACAGTGTTTAGTAGCAAACTGAGTTTCCAATTCTGCCAACTTATGCTTCTTTTATTCCTTTGCTAGCCAACACAGAGAGTCTCCATCTTCTAAGCTTGGATTTGCTGTCTTTAATAGGATAGAGTGTATAATGTCAACCCTGATTATTAATCAAGTTTCCTAGATGCCAGTCCTACAATATTGGTCTCTTGTATCAGTCAGCTCATTTGGGGATTGTGTGAGCACAGTTAGCATAAGATAAATTGCCCTAATCACTGAAAATAGTTTCAGTGAATAATTTTGCACACAAACTTCAGCGGTTTGTCAGACACATGGGAATGGAGTCTTGAAAAAGAAAAAAAGACTGCAGTTACACAGAAAATTAGAAACAGAAAATAGGCAACTTTATTTTTAATAATAATATTTATTTTAATTGTATTTTATTATTTAGATTTTACTATTATTAATAGTTAGAATGTGGTAAACTAACAAGATCATCCCTAGATGGATATATTTTCTTTCCTCTTTGGAGCTTATTGTTTAGCCATCAGTTTCTGTATTTCACCTATGAAACTTGATAGTGTTCTTAATTTGAAGATTTCTGGGAAGCCATGTGTGAGGAAATAGATTGGAAAAGATACCATTTACATTTATGTAATCAGCACACATGGATAAGCCCCCCTGTTCAGGCAGCAGGAGATGTACCATCTACAAATGCGCTAGTCTTGCCTCACTGGGAGAGCCATGCGTTCCTAATTTGGCAAGCTGACAGCAGCTTTAAAATCCCTGCTTCTCTTGGGAGGGGGGAGACCATGATGACTGGTGAGAGAGTGTTTTTTTATTGGTGCTGCAAAGTCTGTAGCAAAGTGTCAGCATGTGAGCCTTTATGAAGCTTTAATTCTGGTAATCAAAGTGAAAGGACAGCTTTGGGGGGAATATGGCATGTCTCTCTGGATCCCATGTGGAAGGGTCAGGAATGAAAAGGGAAGAGAAGAAAAGTAACAACCCCAAAGCTGACACACACAGGGCAACGTTTCAAGTAATAATAAAAGAAATTTTAAGATATATAAAGAAGGAGGAATGAGGAGGTGTGGACAGTGAACCTTGCTTCTAGCAGTCTGCCCATTGCCAGATTTGCATTTGAGTAATTGCTAGCTGGCAAGAAAGGTTGTTTGAAGCACTTGTGATGAACTTCTAGCTTCTCCAGCAGAGACTGGTAAAATACTCTGGAATGTACTAGGAAAAACAAGGAGTTAATACCACATTAGCAACACAATGAATATACTACTTTGAATCTCTGAAGTCAAACCATGAGTCTTACAAACATCATATGCAACTTGCTAAACAGGAATGATGCAATTTTTAATTTAAGTTAAGGTGATAGTTCTTTCAAGGCTGAACCTTAACTGCTTACACTGGGTTACAGTATAGAGCTGCAGGTAGTGAAGTATTGTGCCCAGTGTGTTTCATTACAGATGTGAAGTTATGCATCCTTTTATTCTTCGGTTTCTGCAACATGGAAGATGATACAGCCAGTCTCATAAGGAGAAAATATTCATCACCAGCTTGAGATAGTGCCACTGATTTCCATCAGAACAATATGACATGAACAGGCAAATCTGCTTAAAACTGATGTCACATTTGAGCCCAGTATTGTCCCCAGAGCCAGGGATTCACATCACCATGAATGTGGCTGAGAGTCCCTTCAACTCCTTTCTTGGATCTCAAGGCCTGGCGTGGTGCTAGGCTACACGATGTCACATCCCATTAAGACACTTCACATAATGACATGATGCAGCCTGACATAACATTATTTGGAGGGTTGAAAGAACATTATCTCTGTGTCCACAGGCACTGAACACCAAGCTACTAAGCCTAAGTATCCAGGAGGCAATTCAGGCAATCAGTGAATAGGGCTTTTCTTTTCTTTTGGGGAGATTACATTAAGGCATAGTCATAAATCATTTTTCACTTACTTTATATGTCATACTAGGAGTCTTAAAATTCAAATGTTATGCCTTTAGATAAGTTTTTTCACTTCTTAAGAATTAGCAAGAGAACTTGACCAAACCTCAGGACTCCCAACACCAGTCTGGGTTTGGAAAAAGACTCCTTTGGGTATTAGATTTATGAAATCCACAGTCACTTAATTTCTAATTTAGATTAGCACAAGTGCAGACCTATTTATGTGATAAGTGAGGAGGATGCAATGCACTGAGTGGTGACCTAAAATTTTTTTAAATGTAGATTCAGTTTCCATCTTTGCCTGTGACCAAGTGTATGATGCTTATTAAATGATTTTTCTATCTGGGCCAGAGATGGTAAAACAATATGGTATGACAGCACCAACGGGTATCTACTGATTTTAAGCACAAGGTTCCCTCAGACAAATTATCTCTGCATTGATTTAGTTTTCAGCTTCAAAATAAAATAGAATTTGATTTTGAAATAATCCACTTTTTTTTTTTTATTTACTGTTCATAGAAAGACAAATCAATGTACTTTGACAGCTTTGATATTTTCACAAAATGGAAATCAGATGAAATATAAAATCATCCCTATCAACTCATGTATTCTGATCAAAGAATGAAAAGAAAAACAAAAGCAAAGTTCCTGGTCAAGTTTACCTGCCAAATTGCTTGCAATTATTTATTTGTCTCCAATGAAGGCTGTTAGCTTTACTTACTGCTGAACATGTAGCCCACTTGAAATGTAGTTGCTTAAATGCATTTTCATTGAAAGCCTGGGAATAGAACAGGAATATCTGCATTGCCCTCCCACCCCCATCGGCCCAAATTTTTTTTCTGGTAGAGAGGCACATAAAGAGCAGTTGTGAGCATTGCTATCACTATGTTTAATCTTGTTTGGGGTGGTCCTACCTCCATGGCTCAAGCCTGAAGGCATAAGCAAATTCCACATGGGACACAGGTGCAGGTGAAGGAGTCCTTGTCCGAGTGAGGTCTGCTGGGAGGTACAGCAGCCCTAGAGGAAGACACAGCAGCAGGGAACCAGTGGGGGATGAAGGACTGGTGTGAGGATCAGATACCCCCAGTACAGTTGTCCCTCCTCCGTACACAGTAGCACTGGAAATCTTTCAGTGGCGTTGTCCCTCCCTCTTCTGTTCAAGCTGCTTTGTCCAAGTCATCTGCCTAAGTGCTGGCCATAGCATCCTAATTTCTCCTGTAATCTCTACTTTCAATAAGCATAAATGCTTCAATATCACCTGCAAGCAACCCCTCTAGATACACAGGATAAGAAATGAGCGGGCTGCATCAGAGTTGTAGGTGCCATGATGAAAACTGACCGCTTCTTTATCACAGGAGAACAGAGCAGTCTGTGCAGTGATATGAAGCTGTGGGGTTGACAAGCATCATTATCAGGCTCCCAAACATTTGTTCGTGAGGTTGTCGAGCTCAGGTGTGAATTTATAGGGTTTGAGAGCCAGGCAAATTCCCTGTTTTATTCCCCTCTCTCCCTCTCTGTGTGGTATCCATGTCTTTTCTACTTACAGTGGCATACATACCAAAAGCATCTCTGATTTAGAGTGAGATGCTTCAGTGCAGAGAATTCAGAAATTCAGAAAGTATTTTATTTTAGATGCCTTCCTCTTTGATCAGCCATAGTCATGAGCTACTGTGTGAATCTTCCTGAATAAGCAAGTGAATGTGCCTGAGACTGCCATGTTCAGAAGGCTGCAATTCCAGTTGAATCAGAAACAGCTTTTATCAAATGCAGAAATCAAAACTTTAGCAGGAAAAAGAAAAAAATGTACCATACTAAAAGCTCTTTTCTTCTAGACATGGGCACATTTACTACATGTAGAAATACATAGATATACATACATATCATTTTATCATAACATGTAGTCATGAAATGTGTTTCTTTTTGTGGTTGCTAGTTGTATTTATTATTTAAAGATAGTTATATATTTATGACCTCGTTAATTTAACAGGTTAACTGGAAGACAAAAATGTTTATAATTACATCTAATTGTGAATGCTTTCTGGTCATTCATCTAGTGACAGGAAAGAAATTGCATTTTCTTTTAAAGATGAGACAATATATTCTGTCAAAATGGCTAGTGTTGTCACACTGAAACCATTGTCACCATATACATTTCCAGTCTGGGTTTCCATGACTGACAGCTCCAAGACAACCCACATAAATACTGGTCATAAATAATAGCCCCAGTGAAGGCATATATACTGTGCTAGCATTGTCCCTTGTTAATGGAGAATTCTTGTTTTATGACCAGTAAAATATAATACTTTTACCTGTTGACTGAAGGCTTAATAATTTTTAGAAAAGCTAAGTTTCCACTCTGTCTGTAAAAGCCATATGAATATGTTTCACACTACCTTAATGAAAATACTGTGTTTTCCAAGTGGTTAAAAAGACAGAGGGAAAAAATGAAGACAAGTTCCCATATACTGAGCTTCCCATCAACTGGCTGGATGAAAAGACACACTGATAGATGGTGAAATATGGTTCCCATAAATTTTTTAACAAGGAAAGTAGGAGATGCAATAGCTTTTAGACTACACTTTAACCTAACTTAGAAGCAAAATGAATAGTGCATTACTGAAGCAGTACGAGGAAAGAAAATGTAAATCTCCAAAACCCTTGGATAATTAGGAACTCACCCATCTCTGCACTCTTTCTAAATGTTGCATTAAATATGTACATGGAATTCAGGTTAACCATTAGACTGCTGCCAACATTCTTCACCATTTTTATTTGCTTTGGACAGATTTCTGTTGCGGAAAAAATATGTTTCACATGCCAAGTATTACCTCTGCTGTTGTAGTTTTCTGCAGTTATCTTAAAATAAGTGACTCCAAACTGATTTTGCTACCTGAGTGTGACCCAAAAGTGTGTCTAATAGCATTTTGATAGCAGGCAAATTTAAAAGTACAAGTAGTTGTCTTCCAACTGTAAAGGAAGTAGAGCAACTCTTACCTTTTGTGAATGGGAAACTCAGTCAGTGTCAGCAGACACCCAATTTGCTAAGGGAGCTCAAGACATATCACAGTCATTTTTGCTTATTTGTTTGTTTGGTTTGTTTTTAATATGGTATTGATTTTCTAAACCATATTAAATAGTTTATAATAGCTATAACCTGCATAGAGCCAGCCATTACATTGGATAACACCTACTTTATAGAACTACTATAACTATAGAGGCTTCTGCCTCTAGTAGTTAACTGAGAAACTAGATTGAAAAGGGAGGGTATTAGGTTTCATTTCTTTCTTTCCATATTAGAAATGGGTGATATTAAGATGAACATTCTTACATGCCTGTTTTCATTTGCCTTTGGAGTGGAGGAAAGATATGAAATATCAACCATCTCTTTACTTTCTTTTAAGTCATTATCTGGCCAGTGATTTTTACATACAGGATGCATTCAATCAATTTATTTAAGCATGTGTTTGCTCCCTCTTTAATTAAATGCACTAAAACTTAAACATGCATTTAAGGGCTTTGGCTGAATTAGGCTTTTAAAAAAGCTTTGGTTCCTAAATGAGAGGTGGCATATTTGTATGCATCCTAACTCAGAAATTGGAACCTGGTCTTCAGGTTTTCCCCTAATGCAAGTAGAATACTGGACAATTTATCATGTGTTTTAGGTGTGAATAATTTGGGGTTGCATTCAATTCTGATATTACTAAGTTATTCATACCTTGTTAAAGGATATATTAATGGTTAAAACTATGAAATACACAAATTATTACAAAAGCATATTTCAAGATCATTGTCCTTCAAACTGTTGCTGTCATCTTCTCACACACTGATATTTGCCCTGCAGCACTACTATAGCTGTAGTATTATAGCCAGTAGGCTTTATTATTTTTTTTTAGTTTGTTTTGTTTCTTTGGGTTGGATTTTGTTTTGGGGTTGGGGTTTTATTTTTGGAGGGGGGGGGTGTTTGTTTAGTATGGTTTATTTTGTTTTCCTTTTCAATAAGCATATTGCTTTCAACAATTTAGCATGAAAGTTTAGTGAAATTGTCACATTCGCTGTTGATGGTTGTAGCTAATGTATTATTATTCATCCTGTCACAGAAAGTGAAAGTCAATATTTTTTAATTCTGTAACCACAAAACTATTTATGCTGTGGTGTCATCTCTTGTACTGTGTCCGAATCCATTCACAAAGGTTTGACACGTTCCATAATTATTTTATCTCCCTATTGCTTGTTTCATTTTCATATAAATGTGCTAGTATTCATAGTTTTGCAAAAATAGATGCAGTCACTATAAAAAAATACAAAAATATCATATTCCTATCTTATTTTTAAAATGTTCAAGTCAACAGACAGTTACTTGCAGGTACAGAGTGTGAACCAGACTTTAGAGAGACAGGTTGAAGTTTCAGGTGCACAGGTAGTTTTGTGCATACTGATAGAGGGTGGAAAACACATGTAATTAAGACATGGCTGAGAGACTGGTGCTACCATTGGAATTCTGGGTTTTTTGATCATGGATGTTGTAAATACAGTTGAGTTAATAAGTCACAATATCCCCCCTTTTGCATTCCCTTCTAAATGCCTTGTGCAGACAACAGTTATGGCTCTGCTCAGTCTGTATGTATCATTGCATCATATCTCTTTCGCATGTACTTTAGCAGAGAAGGGGGAAAGGGGGAAAACCTGTCTCGCAGGAAACAAACTGGAGACAATTGTGGGGTGTTGTGCCAGCTCCACCACTACCTCAGAGTTGGTACCAGTCAGGAGGTACTGTAGTATTACAAAGTCACTCAAATGCCTGTACACGAATTCACACAGCATGGGGAACAAACAGGATGAACTAGAGATCTGTGTGCGATCTCAGGACCATGATCTCATTGCAATCACTGAGACATGGTGGGACAGCTCATGTGACTGGAACACTGTCATGGATGGCTGTGTCCTTTTTAGGAAGGATAGGATGACAAGGAGAGGTGGTGGAGTTGTTCTCTATGTGAGAGAGCAATTAGAATGTATTGAGCTCTCCCTGGGGGGCAATGAGGAGCAGGTTGAAAGCTTGATCCTGCTCTGGCAGGGGGGTTGGACTAAATGATCTTCTAGGTCCCTTCTAACCACTAAAATTCCTTGATTCTGTGAAAACATCCAGGGTGGGATATGCTCTCATCCATAGACATGAATTACAATAGTAAAAACATGAATTACCATAATATTAATAAAGATCTTTTGCAAAAATTTGATTTCTGTACTTCAGCTTAAGATACTTGGTTCAGACCTCTAAACTCATTTGCTTTCAATCAGTAACTGCAAAATATGTCTGTTCAAAAGGGAGTCATTATTCATAGAGAAGACTGCTGCTCTTACAAGACTGAAAATTGAAACAACAGCCATACAAATCTCAGCATTTACAAAACTGTAATGTATTGTGTGGTGTTTGGGTGTAGGACAGGTCTGAGTGTGTTTTTTTCTTTGTTTTCACCTGAGTGCATGATCACTGAGTCACAGATTCACAAAATAATAGGGGCTGCAAGGGACCTCCAGAGATCTTGTAGTCCAAGCTCCCTGCCAAGGCAGGTTCACCTAGAGAAGGTCACACAGGAATGTGCCCAGGCAGTTTTTCAGTGTCTTCAGAGAAGAAGATTTCACCACCTTTCTGGACAGACTGTTCCAGTGTTCCATCACCCTCAAAGTAATGAAGTTCCTCCTCATGTTTAGATAGATCTTCTTATGTTCAAGATTCTGTCTGTTACCTCTTGTCCTGTCACTGGGTACCACTGAAAAGAGTCTGGTCCCATACTCTTGACATCCATCCTTCAGATATCTATAAGCATTGATAAGACATTGATTGGTGTAGGCTCTTTAGCTTAACTCTTCCCACAAGATTGCAACTACATTGCCAGATTCTGGCAAAAAACTTGGCTAGTTGTACCCTAATTTGCTGAAGATGTTGAAAGTGAACCTTATGGTGTAATTAAAAGTCTACAAGAAGCTCCCAGAACAATCAAAGCACAGCAGTAGCCAGGACCATTGACATGTCATGTATGAACTTTCTTGCACTTTCATCATACAGAAATTGTGTCCACCTAGTTTGAGACTTCTGATGCTGGGACATGGACTTGGATGGTGCTCTGTGAGGCCTCCTCAGCTGACTGAGCCAAGAAACTTTTGTCCACACTAAATGAAATACTAAATTTACAGGTCCCCAGATCTGTGCATAAATTTCACCAACGCTATTCACAAAGAGCATTGGGTGCAGCCCTTTCACACTATTGCCCTGTGGCAACTCTTAGTGCTTTAGTCTTTCCCACAAGAGGTTCTGGCATGTATAAGTTCTTATAGCCCATTTGTGTCCTCTACCTTTAATGACAACGCAATTAACTCTTTTTCTTGTGACACTTCTGTAGTTGAAGCCTGTGAATTTGCTTTCCTAAACTTACCATTTTAATGATTCATATATATATATACATATATTCATCATAATCTGCATAATAATAATTTTATAAAAAGTTTTATTTTCTACTGAAAATGGACTGGAACAATTGCTTTTATCTGAGAATTTTGTGAAGAGTTGAAAAAGCAAAAATCCTTTATTTTAAACTGTAAAATATCATAAGTGGCTATACTTTTATAAAGCTGACAAAGTTTTGTGAATCATGAAGAAATTAGTAAGACTGCAACCTGTTTGCAGATGGCTTGTGACGATCATTGAATCCGTTAGTTTTAATGGCCAATTTTACCACTGTTAGCTCAATCAGCACAAGAATTATATTTCTGAAAGCTAAGACAACTTGGACACATTATCCACATTTTTTTCCAACATGCTGGAAGCAAAGCAAACTGCTGTGTTTACTGAAGAGGACAGCTTCGCTGAGTTTATTTTTATTCCTACTCTTATTCAGTTACAGGGAAAGATCCTATAATTATCGACTATCTTTTAGTGGTGATTTACTTGGCAAAGATTGATGAGCACAATCAGTCACTCTAAAGCAATCTCAATCACCAAATATTATATGGTTTCTTTTCCTACCTGATTATTAGTCCTGCTTCAGGTTACATTGTAGATGTTATTCCATAAATAGAGCTTGCAAAATGTTGTTATATGGCAAATCCATATCTAAATATGGAAATTATTAAATATTTATGGGTACTGCATGTATGCATGTACATGTGCACACATGCATGTGTGCATATATATATATATATATAAATACATATGAAGAAACCCTAAAAATTTCAATTATATTATAAACATGGAGCACAAGATTAAGATTCAGAGATTAATCTTCCATATATGTACATGAATAATATTTTTGTTTGATCTTATCAACCTGCCCTAGGATAATCTGTGTAAAAGAATTTTTTTTAAATCCTTAGATATGCTTACCAGAAAGTAATTCACAATTGTCCTTAAAACTACATCTAGCTTAATACATTTTAACTCAGGAACTGTGCTTAGTATGTTTGGGTTTTGTTTGTTTTGTTTTGTTTTGTTGTTTTGTTTTTGGTTTTGTTTTGTTTTTTTTTTTTAAATTAATTTGGAATGCTTGCTTTTGAGGGTATTCTCTTTTAAGCTTTGGGCTTTAAAGGCTGCACTGTTTGGCTCTGTTCTCTAGGGCTGACCTTAGGTGAACTGCTACCCGAACTAAAAAATCATATGTAATTCCTAGCCTAAAATCCTCCTCAGATTCAAGATAAAGCAGAAGTAACTTCTTAATATGGGGCTGATCCAGAAAAAAGGGAAGAGGCTTCTACCCCTATACCATGGCCTGAGACATCAATCTTCCCTCAATAACAGCAGTAGTTGAGCTGAAAAAAAAGAGAGGCTGACTGTGAAGGTTGTGTAGAGGATGTATGACTTGGGAGAGGAAAATCTGAGTAGTTTGCAGTAGGTGCCCATGTCCCACAAGTGCTAGTAGCCAGTGATAGGAGGTTACCAGTCATCTTAGATGGCTGGGATGAAAAAATTACCTGACTTTCCCCAAAGTGATTTTACTACTGTGCCTTCAGTTTCCTTTCAGTGCCAGCTTGGCTGTACAACTCCAGCTGTGGATAAATCATTTTAAACTTTTTTTTTTTTTTTTTTTTACATAGTGAGGCAGGAAAAATGAAAGCCTTTTGAAGTTTCAGTGGACTTTCTCAGTATCCAAATGGGGCAAGTCTTCCTAGCTTGGCAAAACCCAGCCCATATTTGTGCATAGGGGAATTTACCTTCTTGTATCTTCCACACTCCTGGAAGTCAGAAAAGCAGATAAAAATGGGAAGACAATCTTGTGTTTAAAAATCAAAACTGAGTAAAATTTCTGCATTTTTCTTCAGTTGCTAAATATATAGTCCTGTTTTCTGTGAAAACTTGCTCAAGTTTATCTAATAATACAAGTTAATGGACTTGTAACTTACTGTACACAAAATATGAACATGAGAAAATTATGTTGTCATGCAAAGTAATGTAATTGCTACCTTATAAAATACTGAAAAAAAAGCATATTTTTTGCAAATATATCTGAGCTTTCTCTATATAAGCACAGAGGTAGATGATTGAAAAGGATTCCTCAGTTCCAAAGACAAAAATTACATGTTCACATGGAAGTCCGAGTTTGAATACTTGCTTACTAAGTAGTTGCAAAGAATGAGTAAATAGTCTAGTACACACAATTATTTTCCTGAAGTATGATACCAGACTGTAAAACTGATTGGTACAAAAGCATGAGGAAATAAAACAGATATGTAAGCTTTTAGAAAGGTAACTGTTTTATCACTGTAACACACATAAAAAAAAAATGACAGTATCATGAGAAGGAAATTCTATTATTCTTTGTAAATATTGTAGTGTTTCCAACAGAGACACTTCAAGTGACAAATGTAGAACTTAAATGAACAAAAAGAATAGGAAAAGGTCTTGAGTCTCCAATAATCCATTTTTTCCTGAGATATATATATTGTTCTAAGTGTATGGGATATTAGCAACATAAGAGCTGCTAATAGCAGGAATTGACAATGCACTAAATTTTAACTGTAACCTCTTTGCAGACTTTTTTTTTTCAGTCTCTTATGATTAGAAACAGTGATGGTAGTAGGCAGCATCTAGCATGGTGATACTTTTTTGTCAGGCTACTTTCCATTTCTGAATTGTTTCTGTACCACTAGTAGTATACACATTCCATAGTTGGTGATCCCTTAATTTATGTCAGGTGAAATCAGTCAGCTCATGTAGAAGGACTAAGAAAGTTCTTAGCCAAATGAAAGATTCTGATATTATTTTAAATACTATTTGTGGCAAATCCCTATATTCCAGTTGAACAATAATGAAGAATACTCACTGTTCTGTAATGATCTCAAATTCTTGTAAAAACCTTTGATTTTTCAGCTGGAGAAGATCTCTCAGATCATGTGGTATGACCTCCTGTGTGGAGCATGACGTTCACCTACAGTAAGCCAACAAGAAATGTATCTAACTTATTTTTTTAACACCATTAATGAAGGTGACTTGGGTTCATCAGTAGAAAGCATTTTTCCATTACTTAATTGCTTGTCTGCTAAGAAAAGTTTCCTTTTATCTAATTTTGATCTTTTAATTTTACACCATTAATTCTGATCTGATTTCCAAAAAGGAAGCAAGCAGTTATTCCTTTAGCTTTCTCTTCAGATGTGAGCAACTAGCAAATAACTTCAAGGACAACTAAGTAATGCCAATTTAGTGGTCTGTAACATATGGTAATAACCTTTGACATGGCTGTGTTTCAGGTGAGAAAAAAAAAAAAAAAAAAAAGGCACTTTGAGAGGTTTAAAAATAAAAGACTTTAAAGAAAGATCTCCCAAGT
>JAOEGS010003992.1:9989-23310 GCA_025447755.1 Corythornis vintsioides
AGACCCCACCTCGAGTACTGTGTCCAGTTTTGGACACCCCAGTTCAGAAAAGATAGAGATTTGCTGGAGAGAGTCTAGAGCCACCAAGATGTTTAGGGGAATGGAGCTTCTCCCTGGGTATTTATTTATTTATTATTTATTTGGGTATTTATTTATCCGGAACCTTACATAAATACAATGAAATTAAATTCTCCACTGGGAGCAGAATCAAGCCATGGTTTATCACTGTGGAAAAATTAAATCCTAGTTTTTGCTAAAGATTAAGGGAAAGTGTTTAACTTGTTATATAAGCAGGGAAGAAGTACATTCCCCGTTCTAAAAAACTTGGGCAAATATTCCTTATATTTTGGTTCTTTGCTGAAGAATCTTTCTCTAGGGAATGGAAAAGTAGAAGGAACATGCTGTAGGAATTAAAAATAATTTTTTTTAGAAATAAAGCAAATGGGCGCAGGGTTCTATGAGGGCGTCAGTGCCTCTAGGAGCTATGGGCTCTGGTCAGACCACAGGAGTTACTTTTCTTGTCCTTCAGTGTGATACTCTGTTTTCCCCTCCTTCTCTATATAATTTATCCAAGCAAAACTGTGACCTTAAAAAAACAACAAAAGGTGGACCTCCTCTACCCTGTGAACCTGAGCTGATTAATTTCTACCCATTCACTGTGCTGCAGGGATGCTCATTTTCATGTTGGAATATTTTTTTCTTGTTATGCACAAACCTTACCTGAAGTAATTTAGAGCTAATCAAAATAAACCACACTGAAAGGCTGCTTAGACAGGTGTCAACTTCAGAGCTTGTTGAAGTCGTCTGTGGCAGCTGTCCTGTGTTAACAAAGCGCATCCTCAGGAGAAGTGAGTCTGTTCTTACCACATGAGGGTTGAAAACTAGTCATCTGCTGTTGAATAAATACTTGTAAAGAGCAAGCAGGTTGTACAGGGCTCTGAATGATGGACTTCTCAGGGTTTAAGTGCTGTTGTGTGAAGTGCCATCATCCTTGCAGTCACTCCCACCTTTCTGCAAAAGAGCAGTACAGGCAGAACAGGGATGAGAAAATTGACATTTTCCACACTTCTCAATATTGCTTTTCAAAAGACTTTCTGGCTATTTTACTGATTATGTTAAATTCTTCAGGGAGCTTTATGTTTGAAAAGTAGTTTAATGTCATACAATTTTACATTCTCTCAATTCAATTATGCTAAAATGGTTTTAGAATGTATGACTACATAGGAAAAAAATAAAACAAACCACTTTTTTTTTTTTTTACAAATATATGCTGTGATGGTTTGAACTTTCTAAAATTAGTGTTTAAAAATAATTTTTCTATGCTATGATGCAAATGCACAAATGAGATTAAATTCTAACTCAAGCCAGCTTGTATCTATTTTGTACTATTTTGGATTTTTCTTTTTATTTCTAATACACACTCAACAATATGCACATGATGTCTACCCAGTCCAGATTGATTTGCATTGGTGTTGGGACTAACACGGTGGGCACTGGGGATGTATAATTTTCATTACACCCCTGCCCATCATTGTTTACATTTTTAATGTAAGTGGTGTCATTTTCATATGGAATTATTCTCCTTACAATTGGATTGGCAGGTTGAGTTACCTATAATGCATGTTTTCTGTTCATGAAGTTTTTTCTCATCATGGTAAAAGGGAAACATAGCAACAAATCTTCTGTGAAAGAGATGACATTTCAACATTGTTTTAATTGAACATCAATGGTAGAGTATATCACTAAAAGCAGGTTTAGAGACTAGGAAGCAGCACCATTGATCTCCTGGAGACCTGTGGCCAGAAATTGTATTTAAAAACAGTATGGTGTGTAGCCTTGCAGAAGCACCATGGCCAAGAACAACCTTTCTCAGAGATCAGCAAACAAGTCCCAATGATAAGGTGAATTTACTGAGGGAGGTATGTTGCCTGTTTGCTGTCCTCCTGTAAACCAAACTGTTGAGTAACAGGAGGAAGGGGTCTTATGCATTTAGAATTACATTGTTTTCAAAGTTATTATCCAAAGGTAAAACAATTTGATGTGTCACCTCTGCTTCTCATTTTGTTTTATGTGAAATGCAAATTCAATTTTTCTGCTTATCATCCTCTTTTACAAAACTAAGCCATGGAAAGTAAATGTAAACATGTAAAGAGTTCAACTAAATAATGGTAGGAATTGTCAGTATCAGAAAAAAAAAAAAGTGTATTGCAATTTTTAGTATTACAAATTAGTCAGCAACACATGCTGCTATGTAGCTCTACGTGAAAAATTAATAAGTACTGATGAAGTGAACTGTTCTAGATTAATACTCGAGCCTCTGGTTAAAAGGTGAGAAATAGCACTTCAGGATTTATTTTTGGTTAAAATTAAGTTTTAAAATACTGCACTTATTATGTTGTTTAAATGCAGTTTTTAAGTTATTGAAGAGTGTTGGAGATTTAAATGTGTACATACAAAAGCCAGATAATACTTTAAAAGGCTTGCACTGCAGAAGAATGACTGTGAAGAAATAATACCTAAATGCCTACAGGTTTGGAAGAGTGTGAAAAATTTTATAGTTCAAGACTTGGTTAAAAAAATAAATGAGAAGCCTATTTATCTTCCTAAGAATCATGCTTCATTTGTTTCTAAATGGATCTGGATTTCTGAGTAATTTGGGGCCGGATTTTCAAACTATGTATTCAACTGGAGAAAAGCAAAAAACCCTGCCAAAACAACAACAAAAAAGCTATTCAGAATTTTTATTTTTTAATGACTTGTATCTAATGTGAATATTTGGAACTCCTACCAGACACCTAATGGTATCATTAGTTGTTGAAATCTAATTTACAGATTCTAACTGTTGGAAATTCAAGTCACAAGATCACATTCCAAGCAGCCTTTTTCCCATCAAAGCCACATAAACCAGAGTAGGTAGTGTGCTTGTGGGTTTCATGGGTTTTTTTTGTGTTTGTTTGTTTTGTTTGGGTATTTTTGTGTTTTGTTTTTGTTGTTGGTGGTTGTTTTGTTTTGTTTTGTTTTGTTTTTTTTTTACTCTGTCATGACTAGAGTTCTGCTCTGTTCCTGTAGTGCTTCACTGAAAGGAGGTTGCTGCTATTTCTCCTGTTCTTACCCCTGGAGGAATGTGTTCTGGCAACAGTCAGAGATGGACAGTTCTGAGCTGGTCAATGTTTGGTGCTAGCCATTGTTTCTGTTACGCTTTACTCATTGCTCCATTTTTCAAAAGTAGATGGTAATGCTCTTAAATGCCAATATTCCTCTGGTTTAGGTCCTTCATTTCCATTTAGAGCTTAGAAAGGCAACAGTACAAGAAGCAGAAGATGATGGCAAAAAGATTAATAAAATATATTCTCAATTAAAAACTTAGACCAATGCCAAGAGTTTAATGATTACTTTTTCTTCCCTGTGATTTTTTTTTCCCCTCTGCTTGTGTTTCCCCTTTAATAAGAACGTGTTATTGTTTCCACACAAATGTAATTTTTATGTGCTTTCACCTGGCACTTCAAAAGACATTCTGATTTATAAGGCAACTGTCTTAAGAATTGTGACTCTTCTTTCCTGTGTTCTTGCATGTCCCTTTCTAGAGAGGACAATATAGTTACAACATAATGGGAAAATATTTTAATCAAGAAATATGGCTTTATTCCCAATAGCTGCTTTGATCCCTATTCACAAGTCAGTGACTAAAGCTAGAATTATTGCTCTATAGATTTCAACACTTCATGTCTTTAATTTTCATTTTATTCTACACTGTTTAGGAAAGAAATTGTATTTCAATGCAGAACCCTCCACATCCCCAATTCAGCTCTATGTCTAATCATTGGAGAAGCGGGACATCTGATGTATGTTGGTGCCTTTAATAACATTAGTATGTGCATCAGGATTTTTTCAACAATGATCTGTTTGCAGAGGGCTGAGGGTGGTGTTTTAACCAAGTATTCATCATGATTTTGTTAGATTTTATTGCCCGGAAAATAGAATACATAACCACCACAAGAAAACTGCTTTTCTGAAAAAAACAAACCAAGGAGAAAAAAACAAATCTCAACCCCAAACCAACAACAGGAAAAACGTGCTTTCAATAGGAGAATCATTCCCGGAGTGCTGTGGCTGGTAGTACAGCTTGTCATAAAGAAAGCAGCAGCAGCATATTTCCATTTACACTGTTCTATCTCTACTCTTCCCCATCTCTTTGGTATGTGTGTTTCCAGCTGACAGGACTGATGTGGTGTTTCTGCTGCAACAATAGTATTGTTTCTCTCCAGTTAATATGCAGTAGTGGATTGTGCCAGAACCAGTCTAAATCCTTGGATATGGAGACTTTATCCATATGAGACACAGCTTCAGCCTTTTGTTTCAATGGGTATATGTCAAGTTTTATCAAGGGAGTAGGACACAGCTATGAGATGCAGCCATAGCAGTGCCCTGTGTTCACGCTGTGTTCTGTATCCTCCTTTGTCTGTCCTACAAACTGGAAATGTGCTAATCATGTATATGGATTTTGTTGTTGCTGTATCCTCTAATTCTAGTTTATTTGTCATTTTAGATGGACCCAAAGCTCTAGTCTCAGATTTATAGCAACATGGTGTACTGTTGCATTCTTCCAAAGAAGTAATCAAAAAACATCTCCGAGAAGCTTCTGCTGTGAAAGAAGTGATGTGTTTGCAACTCAGAAGCTAAGGAAGTTGCCAAAAGCCATAAGGTACCATTTTAAATGAAAACACAGCATTTTTTTTTCTTGAAGAATGGTTGTATGTTGGGCAGACTCTCACTGAGAGAGACTAGGAAAGAGCGGGTTTGCCTGCAGGGAAAAGACTGCTGCTAACTGAGCACTTTTACCACATCAAGTCAACAGTTTGCTTTCTCATAAATACATTTATAACTCAGGGAGTAGACAGTGCTTTTTTCTGTTTTGTTTTTTTTTTTTTGTTCTGCTGAAGGGGTGGAAAAGCAGTAAGAAGAATTAAAAGACTTGCTAAAATCCTTCAAGTTTAATGAAATCAAAAGTATTCTGAAGAGATGGGACATACAAGCAACAGATAGGGAAGATGAGGCTGGAATCATCTCTCCAGCCCAAGGTAGTCTGGGAAGTCTGCAGTGTTAGCAGCACAGGAAAGCAACAACCAATAAGAAGGTCCATTGTGTAGAGTGTGGAAGCAGATATGAAGGCTCTGCACTTTTATATCCCCCTGACATGTCTTGGCAAGAACTGTATTCAATTGTGACTTGATTTAAAGAGGTTTGCAGTGTATTTTGGAGAAAGCTCAAGATGCAATAGCCTTGGGTGGTTGCTATCTTTATAGAGAGATAGGATTCACATAGACTTAATGTTACAAAGAATTAAAAATAATTACCTGCAGCAAATTGTAAAGGTACTTACTAGTCAGTTTTCCCCCAAATTGTCTATGTGATTGCCCATTTTCCAGGGGCAGTTTTGTGGTCCAACGTTTCAACTGTCACAATCAATTGACAACAATTAATTAATGAGGTAGCTAAACAGTTCTTTAGACCCATACAAACCAGCCAGTTAGCCTGCTGATACTGGGATTAACCCTAGAAATCATGTAAGTAGAAATATTTTGTTGCCTGACTCTCATCTCTGTGCTTGCTTATTCCTTTTCTTGTCCTCCTGCCTCCTCCCAAGACAGAACATACACTGAGGCAGAGCTGAAGACGGCTCTAAAATAAATAAAAAAAACCCTCTTCCACTTAATTCATTGCAGCTTTTGTGCATAAGCAAGATGTTAATGTTTCATGTTACATGGTATAATCTCTGGTCCCTGAGGACATCACACCTTGTATGTTCTTCCCTTTCAAACTACTAACGTTTTCCCAATCCCAAGTGAATACATAAGCTTCTGAAATATTTTGTGTGGTGTCATTTTAACATGTTTGGTGTGTTTTGGTTTTTTTTTGTGGTTTTTGTTTGTTTGATTGTTTTTCTGTTGTTTTTGTTTGGTTGGTTTTGTATCTAAAAAACCCACGTATGTTTCTTTGTCTCCCCTGTGAGGTACTTACAGCAGAGGAAATGTAATGGAGATGTTTTCATTTCCACTTAGTTTCCTTGGAAATGTGTTTTGTAAGAAGGAGAGACTAACTCATTCATTACAACTGCTTATTTAGGGTGCTGTCCTGTGATGTGGGACAGCCAGAGCAATGTCACTGTAAGGTATACTCGTAGAGACTTTGCCAAGAAATGGCCCCAGCAGACTTTTAGCCTTCTGTATTTGCAAGGCCACACACAGATCCTTGTTTTGACAAAAGTATTGGTGCATAATGGAAACCTAAAGATTTGACTCCAAATGGAATGGTCATTTCCTTGTCTCCAGGACATATCTCTATGTCAAGTCATGGTTCTCTCACTTGTTATGATATATATGGCTTTGTTTTGTGAGAGCAGCATTAATTGCAGTCTTATTAAATGCCTCGGTTTTTTGTTGCTTTTACTAACTATTGAATTACAAGGAGAAGATGCTTGCAGGAAAGAAAAGCCAGGGAAAGAGGCATTAAAATGAAAATTCTGCAGGATCATATTCTCTTCCTTTAGCAAGAAAATACTTGTGAAAACAAAGAAAATATCTTTTGGGATCTTATTTGGAATTAAGATTCTTTTCCTGCTGAGATGTTTAAATTTAAAATTTCAGCCTCATAGTTCTGTGTACTTATGTGATTTTAAGAAGATCTAGAATGAGTGGCTGTGCTTTTTTAATATATTTTAATTATAAAAAATTAGGAGGCTTTGAAAACATGAGCATCACCTGCATAAGGATCATCTGTGGGGAGTTCAGTCACTCTTTTCCCTTCATGAAACAGAGATGTGCTGGGGGATATCCGTGTCTTTACTTTCCTCTGAACAATAGTTGAGGAAGGAAATGAATGAGATGGTTGAAATGCACATGTTGCTATCATAGAATCATATTCTCTTTTGGGGATCAAATTATGTTGAATTTATCAGTGAACCACAGCTTTGATGACTTATTTGGTCATTTCACAAAATATTATAGAATAGAGCTGCTGTTTTTCCTCAGCTTTTACATTCTGTTCAGTCTCCGTGTCTTCTTTCCTGAAGTAAAAAATTGTCAGTTTGTGATGCTTCATTATTTTCTTCCACATTTTCTCTATACCTTCACACTGGAATTGTGTCCACCTCTTCCTCTTAGATGTTATAGAAATGGACAGAACATTTGGATTCTTACCTTATGGTCCCTTTAAATCTGTGTGTCTCTTTTGACTTCATTATAATAGTTTCTAATTCTAATGTAAAGGTGATTGGAATTAGACACCCAAACAAAATTCTGTTTTACTACAGCCATGGTGTATCAGCAAATTTCTTAGTAGCTCGCTGATTGCATGTATTTGAAAGAGTTATTTTTCTTGCCAGTATTCTTCATTGATACTCAGGATATATAAAGAGTACCATAAAATAAACAAACCTTGTTTTACATGCTTTGAATCCATTTGAAATGGCTGGTTTGATGGTGCTAATGGCTGGAAGATGGTGCTAATAATTGCTCTAAGAGGATTAATCCTCCCTCTAAAAGTCACTCACTGCTTCCCTCCTTCAAGTGTATGTCTGGCTTCCTCTTTGGATGCCTGTTGTGAATATGTGTCAGCATTCAGTGAAGTGCTGATGTTTCTGCAGCAGTAAGAATTCAGCTGCAAGAGTACTGGGAACCCGACTTCCAGCAACCACAGCAAAGAAGTCTGATTTCTGAGCAGTTTCTGTTCTGCCAAGTCTCCAGTTATTGTGGAAAAGGTCTCCTTTTAAATCCTCTTGTATCTACTCCTCCTGAATAAACAGAAAAAAAAACCAGGTGCCACAGATTTGGCTGTAGGCAGAAAGAATTTAAAATTCCTGAACATGGAACAAATCTATCTTAAGGGACCGTATTTACTTTTAAGTAATAACAAGAAACATTTTGGGTTTGTATTGTCTTTTTCATCAGGAGTTCTCAAAGCACTTTTTCATAAAGAAGTTCAGCATTGCTGTACTGTCTTGCCAGTGGGAAAACATCTGCCCACCATAAGATCTGGCACCATAATAGCTGGGTGGCAACTAGAGCCTAACAGCCTCTTCAAGATTGAAATGTTTTCCTTCTTTTCTCTCTTTGTAGCTTTGCTTTGCCAGTATATTTGTTTAGGAGATGGTAACCTGACTTTACTGATGTTAGTGTCCAAATGAAGGATGTTATTTTTGAATTATACAAGTTCCACTTGTATCTTGAGATGCCAGGACATTTGCAGATCAAATAGTTCATCTGATCATTTGAGCACAGCAGTTGAGAGGCTGTTTTTGCACAGCATTGTGATAATTAACTGCACTGCTCTTCCCAGCTGGAGCTGCTTATTGCTGCCTTCTCAAGAGTTGAGCTTACTTTTAACACTGGAGACAGTCTGAAGGGAGCTAGGCTTTGGAAAAGTTGGTCTGGCATAATAGATATTTGAGCATTAAGGGGGAGAGTGAGGAAACTGATAGAGGTGGATCTATTATAATTGCTTTCATAAAATATGGAGACAATCAGTCCTTTTAATCCATTATTTACTCAGTAGATGGTATCTAATTATTTCAGCAACTTTTAAAATCAGTAAAATGCTTAACTAATTCCAGCCTATATTTTGATTCATGCTGAACTTTATTTTGTCTGGATAAATACAAGAAACTTTGAATCTCTTCTGAGTAAAATACCTGCCTGGTGTCAGTGAGAGCTGTCTTAATTTAGCCACTTAGAATTCTGTGGAAAAAAAAACCCCAAACCAATATAATAATTAAATATGGTGCTGTTTATAATGTTCTTTCTACTGGGTCATTCAGTACTGTTTCTGTCAACTCCTGGAAACTGTATTGGACAACCAAAGATTAAGAAACCTATAGGGCAGCTTTGTGTCCTGTCTAACATTCCTTCTTTCAGTTAAAAACCAACACAGGCTGCTAATGATAATACTCTGTTGCTCCTAATAAAATGCAGTTGTTACTATAGTGACCTGAGCACAAATAATTAATTCTTTACTTGCCTTGAGATACTTCATGCATATAAAAGTAGGCTGTGGGCTGATTTTTCAAATGTGGACTTAATGTATTTTTGAGCAAGAATAGTCTTATAGCCCTTGATGCTGCTGAGACTCGGGCCTGCCAGAAATTGCTCCAGCTAGTAGCTTAATTGTTTCCATATAGAACAATTCCTAGTATCAAAATAGTTCTGAATTAGGATAAATGTGTTGTGTAATAGAATAACAGATTTCATGATAAGGTTGTTCTGCTGCATCTCTATGGAAAGGCAAACATTTGTCCTAGCAGGGAACGTAGAGCTATAGTTCTTTTGAACATTTGCATTCTTACTTCCAGATTTGACCCGTGAAGGTTGTAGTAGTCTGGCAGGTTTTGGCTACAAGATTTGAGCCCTAGAGCCACACACATCTGAACATCAGGAGCATTAGACCCCAGAAATGCTGCTGTTTAATGTTTGCTAGTTTATGAAGTGAGAAGATGCAACTGTGCTGGTAAAGAATAATCAAATTCTGATTACAAAAAGATTTTTATGAAAGGGCCACTGCTGTAAAAAGAAAATAAAAAAACAAAAACAAAAACCAGGATCACAACTTTCATCTGGATTTTTTTTTGTATCCCAAAGTCATTTTATATTACAAGGGTGAAAGTCACAGGAGCAACTGAAGAGCCTTACCCGTTATAGGGGAATAATGATACACATGGGTGGATGTTACCCAGAGAATTGTTTCTTCACCCTGAAAGCAAGGGGAACTTGATGGCAAAATCAATTTCTTTTGTCCTGCCCTTTTTTCCCCCTTACCATCCTGGTGTTCATGTGGAATGTTTCATAGCAATTCTGTACATATTCCACAGCATTAGGGCAATAATAATCCTGATTGAACCTGTTAGAAGTAGCATTGCCTAAATTTGTCACTGGTCTTCCCTTACATGAAGCAGAAGTAGGTGGTAGAGTTGTGATGACTGAGTGTAATAGAGTAGGAGGCTGCCAGGCTTCTGCTCCTTCTTTGTATGGGCTCGAAATGCTAAAGATTTCCCCTCATCATTAAGAAAATGGTGCCAACACGTAGTTTTCCTAAACTGCTAATTTAAAATGAAAATAAATGTTTTATTTGTAGAGAAATCTATGACATTTCAGTTCTCAGCTTTCTACTTTTTTTTTTTCTAGTTCTTGTGATTAAAGAATCACTTGACTTTATTTCCCCTGTTATTTCCATGGTCTTAACTATCTCCTGATTAATAATAATGAATCAGCTAATAATATAATCAGCTTCATTTTTATGGCTCATCTAAGGCTTATTATAAGTACTGTGTGGCGTATTTTACTCTGAGTGAGAGATATATAGGTGCAACAGCTTTAGTAAACCTTTGGGATGTTGGTTTGGGTTTTTTTTAGGATATAGAAGTTTCTTGAGACCCTTCAAACAACAATCATTTACAAAATCCTTGTTGTCTTTAAGTTCTGATAACATTCTTTCTTGTCACATCACACAGATGGCAATGAAAGAGAATGATTAACCACCTGCTTACCAAGGTCCATTTACTGCTAAATGATAACTACAAATCAAAGTGAAAGGTGTCACGCATTTTGGCATGGTACATCCCAGCAGTGAATTCACTTATCAGATATGCCCGTATATATACCTTAATCCTCAGTGGATTGTGAGCATGAGAAAACTTGTTCTCTCTGTAGTTAAGCAGTAGTGGTGGTGACTGTATTTTCATGAACAGACTAGATGTACTTTTTCTTTTTCCTGACTACTCTTCTTTGATGACACCAGCTTCATAGCTTTTCAGAAGATGGGTGTAAGCATTCCTTTTAGTCCTTCAGATGGGTTCCTTTTTTCCTTTTTTATTTTTTAAGCACAACTTTTTGAAAGGTTATGTTTCTTTTCTACAGTATTTTCTCAGACCTAAAACTTCAAGACCAATTATATTCTTGCATTAGTCAAGCACCAGCAGAGAAGTCTCTTAAAAATGAAGGAAAAAAATAATATATAATCCACCTTGACTAATGTTTATCAGACCAAAGAAAATGAAAATTTAGCAAAGAAAATTTTTTGGGGGGGATGGGTAGGGAGGAAGAGGGATATTTCATAAAGATCAGGAAATTCAGAGCTTGGTAAAGAGGCTTTTTCCAGATGTTGTAATGCGAGGCAGCTGCACGATAAGTTTATTTGCAGAAATTCCTCTCATGCTGATTTCTGTGTTTTGAAAATAACTTGTTTTGGTATTTGTTTCCATAAACATCTTGATTTAAGTATTTCACATACATCAGCTGCAATTGTGTTGAAACAAGTATAACAGTGAGGCAGTTATGAAAATTTAAGTTTTGAATGTTGTATTAACCATGACATTTTTCCTTCTATCCTGTCCTTTCCTAGAGGTACAGATTCCCTTGAATCACAGAATTATGGAATCACAGAATGTTAGGGGTTGGAAGGGACCCAGAAGATCATCTAGTCCAACTCCCCTGCCAGAGCAGGATCACCTAGACTAAGTCACACAGGAAGACATCCAGGCAGGTCTTGAATGTCACAGGATCACAGAATTGTTAAGGCTGGAATAGACCTCTGAGATCATCAAGTCCCACCTACCATCACCTAGCATCACAACAACCTAGTTAGACCATGTCACTAAGTGCTTCATGTCCAATCTTTCCTTAAACACCTCCACCATGGTGACTCCACCATGCCCCTGAGCAGTCCATTCCGGTGCCTCATGACCCTTTCTGTGAGAAAGTGCTTCCTAATGTCCAACCTAAACCTCCCCTGGTGAAGCTTCAGGCCATGCCCTCTCTTCCTGTCACTAGCTGCCTGGAAGAAGAGCCCAACTCCCACTTGGCTACTATATCCTTTAAGGTAGTTGTAGAGAGTGATGAGGTCCCCCCGAAGTCTCCTCTTCTCCAGGCTAAACAGTCCCAGCTCCCTGAGCCTCTCCTCATAAGACTTTCCCTCCAGCCTCTTTATCAGCCTCGTCACTCTCCTCTGGACCACTCCAGCACCTCAATGTCCTTTTTGAAGTGAGGGGCCCAGAACTGCACACAGTACTCAAGGTGAGGTCTCACAAGTGCTGAGTACAGAGGGAGAATGCTCTGGTCTTTCAGGGTTATGTGCATCTAGCTAGAGGTAGAGATGAGTCTTCAGACGAATGCTTTCAGGAGCTGCATGGGGAGATTAATGGTCCCATTAATTGTTCTGGGGAGCAGTGCAGGAGTTGCAACATCCACCCTGACCTGTCAGGGAACTTGGTAGTGTTAGAAGCAGATAAGGGGAGAGTGAGAGGGATAGAATCATAGAATGGTATAGGGGTTGTAAGCAACCTCTGAAGATTGAGTCCAACCCCCCTGACAGAGCAGGGTCACTCAGGGCAGGCCACACAGGAACAGATCCAGGCATATCTTGAAAGTCTCCAGAGCAAGAGACTCCACATCCTCTCTGGACAGCCTGTTCCACACTGTGTCACCCTCACAGGGAAGAAGTTTCTCCTCATGGTGAGGTGGAACTTCCTGTGTTCCAGTTCATGACCATCACCCCTTGTACTGTCACAGGGCACCACTGAAAAGAGACTGGACCTTTCCATGAGACACCCACCCTGCAGATATTTGGAAACATTCACAAGATCCCCTCAGTCCTCTTTAGGCTAAACAGCCCCATGGCCCTCAGCCTTAAAGGATAGAAGAAGATGGGAAGAAAGAGAAAGATGGGAAGAAAGAAAGAAAGAAAGAAAGAAAGAAAGAAAGAAAGAAAGAAAGAAAGAAAGAAAGAAAGAAAGAAAGAAAGAAAAAGATAGAGGACAAAAAGAAAGAAAAAGATAGAGGATGGAAAGACCAGCCCTTGCACAGTTCCAGGGATGCTGAAGTGACATGGCTTGGGCTGGTATTACAGGTGTTTTACACAGATATTGTGCCTGTCCTGGAAGTGAGAGCGGGGCAATTCCCCACACTTCACTTGCTGTGAAAGTGTTAAGTTGGACATTACAGTTCAGCATCATCGTGTGGCAAAATGAAACAAAAGATAATATCTATTCTATAGACATTATGATACCACCTCTCATAATTACTTTTTTTTTTTTTTTTTTTTAATCCTGCAATTTTTTATTATTTAAATTAGCCAAATACTCCAGAATATTTTTATTTAGTTAAGCATTCTGTATGGTAAAGTCTCTTTTTCTCCATGGTATTCATTTTAGTAACAATCACCAGTCACATGGGATTGTTTAGACTGGTGAAGAGGAGACTCAGGGGGACTTTATTGCTCTCTACAACTACGTAAAGCGAAGTTATAGGGAGGTGGGGGTCGACCTCTTTGACCTAGT
>JAOEGS010003992.1:24435-35706 GCA_025447755.1 Corythornis vintsioides
CCTGTCAGTGTAGGGTTAATGGCTGGACTTGATGATCTTGAAGGTCTCTTCCAGCCAAATCATTCTATGATTCTATGGTGAAATTATTTTCCACTAGCAGCAAGCCACTTTCAGTTAAAATTCAGACTTAAGTTCACTTTAAAATTAGGTGGCTGACAAAAGGCTGCAAATTTTCACCTGGTATTGTTTTGTTTAAGCTGTAGGTGAAAAGAGATCTCTGTGTGCTTTCTGTTTAAACAACTCTCATGAATTCTGTCTGTAGAATACATGGTGTAGTACCCAGCAGTAGACACTATGCTTTTATTAAAGGGTATATAATGGTACAAGATGTGTTGTTTTATTTGACAAAAGGTAATTATGGAAACAGAGAAAAAGTTCAAACAGATGCGGCCTTGTCACATGTACGTGTTCAGCCTTTGTTTTCTGAGAAATTGTTTGGGTTTCTCAGAGCACAAATTGTCTACTTAGGAAATAGTGAGTCTTCTTCAAAAGGATGATCTTATTTCATATTTCATTTTTTCAAGAAGAGAAACCTTCCCTAAGAGGTGGGTTCCTATGAGGAAAGTTCCCTGCAAAGCACAAAGTCCTGTTTCACATGGGCTCATCAGGAGCCAGAGTGGATGCTGTCTATGTCTTCATCTTCTCCTTAGAACCACAGCACAAGTCTACAGAGCAATTCTTTACTGGGGGGTGAGGTGGGGAGAGAAATGGGACCTCAGGGTTTGTGTTCCTGTACTGGACACTCATGAGACAGCACCTTGAGTACTGTGTCCAATTTTGGGCACCACAGCACAAGAAGGGTTGTGAGGTACTGGAGCAGGTTCAGAGAAGGGCAGTGAAGCTGGTGAGGGGTCTGGGAAGCATGCATTATGAAGAGAAGCTGAGGGAACTGGGATTGTTTGGTCTAGAGGAGACTACGAGGAGACCTCATTACTCTCTACAACTACCTAAAAGGAGTATGTAGCAAGGCTGGTCTTGGTCTCTTCTTCTGGTTTACTAATGATAGAAAGAGAGGAAATGGCCTCAAGTTGCATCAAGGGAGGTTTAGATGAGATATTAGGAAAAAATTATTTACTGAGACAGTGGTTAGGCACTGGAACAGGCTTCCCAGGGAGATGGTGGAGTTGCCATCCCTTGAGGTGTTTAAAAAATGATTAGACATAGCACTTGAGGATAGTTTAGTGGTTAGAGAGACATGAGGATGAAGGTTGGACTTGATGATCCTAGAAGTCCTTTCCAACCATTATGATGTTATGATTCTATGATTTACAGGGGAGCTGGGAAGGGGGGAATGTAACCTCAGGATTTGTGTTTGCAAACAGAAATGGGTCACAGGCAGGTCGTTTGCAATTCTACTTCTTTGGTGTGGTTGCTGCCAGTTGCTGCCACCCCCAGTCAACATGTGTGGTGGGGTAAGAGGATTCTGTGTCACAGATAGAGGATGAGAATGTGTTGCACTTCAGTTGCTCCATGTAAGTAATTGCAGGTCTCTTTTTCCAATTTCCCTTTCCAAAAGTCCTTTTTTTTTTTTTTTTTTTTTTCCAAAAGTCCTTGACCAATTCCATCACCAGACCTGCTGAACAGAGGAATGTCAACAAGACAGGCCCACTGATAGGGCTGGAGCCTTTACAGACTTTTTTTTTGTTTCACACTAACTAAATTCCTGGAGGAATTTACTCATAACAAAAATATTTATCTAGAGCTGCACTTAGCTAACCCATCAGAATGTCTTCTCTAAACCAAGTTTTGACCACATTTTCTTTCTGCCCCTCTAACAGTCACAACTTCTGCAGTGCCTTTTGTTTTCTTCCTTTCCTTCCTTTGTGGTTTTTTTTTGTTTTTTTTTTTTTGTTTTTTTTTTTTTCTTGGTATTTTAAACAGAAAAATCTGCAATTACTGTTAATGTATTTTTACTTCTTCATCTGGTCACATGAATTATAATATTTTTTTTTCACAGAATATTACTTCAATTTGAAAAAGCATGTTTGACGGCATTTTGGTAAAGCTTCTTAAAAATGTTTATAAAAACAGTCGTTTAAGATTTTTTTTTTTATGATTGGGATCTTCATAAGGATTTATTTTCACCACATCAGTATTCAATGAAAAATGTGAGAAGAAAATGGACAATATATATCTTTTTGAAGGTGACAGTGCACTTTTGCATTGTTACTTGGGAGACATCTCAAAGGTAGAAGGACTGGTGATTTTTTAGGAATGTATATTTCAAAAGCTTATATTTACAATCAGATAGGAGTTTATCTTTTCCTTAATTTGTTTTCCATGTGGTATCATTTGTCCAGCTGGAGATGGAGAAGATGTACAATTTAGGCATTAATTGGATTGTAGTTTTTAAATTTAACCTGAGGATTAATTTTTTGGTGGGCTCAACAAGTCATTCTTGTTGAATTGTCAGATATGAAAAAATAAACAGTGTTACTTGCAATTCTTAGAATTTGCACCAACTTACTCATTGTTTAGGGGTCTCAAAGTAATTTTGTGTAGATATACTATTAATAAGAAATTAAAACATACCCACTTTTAACCAGATGGGTTGGTAGGGAGTCCGGATTCTGTGTACAAATTCTATATTCCTAAATGCTACATTATTAACTTTAGTTTGGTATTCTAAGGCACTTAATAGTGTGAAGGATTAAGAGCTCCCATGCACTGCTGTTGTGGTGGGTTTTGTTTGTTTGGTTGGTTGGTTTGGTTTGGTTTGTTGTTTGCTTTTTAAAAGTTAATAATGTAATTTTCTTTGGAAATCTTTCTGCTCTACTCCTCAACCTCTGCAAATGAGGTGGTGCAATGAAAGTGTCTCCTCTGGTTTAGTTTTCTTGTATATGAAGTGGGGGTGGCACAGAAGCCCTGTAATAGCAGAAACTGCCCAGGAGACGAAGTGCCTTTGAGGGTCAGCTCCTTTGCACTGTCCCTGCTTCTCAGCTAGATAATAGGAGAAGAACATTTGGGGTGGTCAGTCAACCCTTATAGGTCCCTGGTAGAGCTGGTTGCAGAATCTGCTGCAGGACTCAAGTGGTTCTGATTAATTCTAAACACGGAGGTGAAGCAGAGATGCTCTATCTGAAATTTGATTTTGACTTGAGTGTTATTATGGTTTCATATAAATGTCAATATTCTCCGATCCTTAATGGTAATTGATCACTCAAGAAAAAGGTAAAGTTGTTTGAAAAAATTATTTATAAAAATAATTTTGTTGTACAACCTGTTCTTTCCTAGGCTTGCATCATCAAATGATATTTATTGGCTTTAATTGGATAGGATTGCATACTGCATTCTAAGTAGAGTGGGATTTTTGCTACTATTTGCCTCTATTTTCTTTTCAAAATAAATTTTCTTTAGCAAAGAGAGTGAGGAGGCTATTTAGCATGACATTTATTCAGAATAATGATTTTTTTTTGGCATTCTCTCTGTCCCCTCCCCCCTTCAAGACACTCAATTCCTTCACAACCTCTACCAGTAATAAAAATAATAAACTGTGTTGGTAATAGCTGATGGGATTCAGATAGGGGAAAAATACCTTCTTTCAAGTTCTTTCATCATGATAGACACAGAAATTAGGATTCAAAAGAAAACAACAAACCCTCAGGGATTTATTTTTTTTTTTGTAAATACCTCCTTACATATCTTGGTTTAGTTATTTTAACACTGTAAGTAAAGTGTATTGTAAATAGTATTGAGTTAACATCTGCCTTCCAGCTACAAAATTTCTCAGTGTGCTAGGCCAGTGTTATACACGCCAGTGTTGTTACTGCAGACACTGAAAATGAGGATGAAAAAATATGTGAATTTTTTTCACTCCCTGCCTCTCTAACCAGAATTCTCCTCTCACTACATTTGCCAGGAAATGCTGTTAAAATCTAGGATCGTTGCATATAGTAGAATTTCTTGTTTCTGCTGACATTGTGCTCTGCAGTGGACAGTGTTAGAAGAAAATCAGATTAGTTCAATGGTATCTAACAGCAAAAAAATCCTGCCAGTATTCTAGAGCCCTTCTGCAGAAAAACACACTTTCAGTCCTCTTCTAAAGAATATTATCATCAAAGTTTTTTTCCTTCTGGCTTTTTTTATGGGTATTGAAGGGGAGAAAGTGTACAAAGGTCTCCCGATCTTGTAACCAATTTATTGCTCTGACAGAAGTGAAAAATCCAGGGGTGCACATGGATACTTTCCTCTGTATTTCCTGGAAGGAATATCCATACAATGAACTTGTGAGAGGAAAGGACAGAGCTTTTATTTCACTATCACTTCCTCCTGAGAAGGGATGATAAGCTTGTAACTGAATACCAATCTGAAGTTGATTTTTGATCAGAAAGGTTCTCTTTCACTCTGAAGAGTGCCTCCGCTCTACCCATACTTCCCCTTGCTCCATATATGCTTCACAGTTTTCTAGGTTGTTCAATCCGCATCTGAAGAATTTACTGTTTGACAGGCAGCAGCTGTTTGCACAACTGGCAGAGCATCTGAAATAGAGGAGAACTGCAAGAACTTCTCTTCAAGAAAATCATGGCCTGCTCAGGCAGACACTTGTCCTTGAAAGCAGTGTGAAGTGCTTCCTGAGAGAAGACATCTTGGTATAGGGCAGAGAACTGCTTTCAGAACTCATCCCTGTGTCTTTCTTTGTGCAAACTTCTGTATTTGGAAAGTTTTCACCACTTGGTTCTACTGCATCATCATATGAAAAGCACAAATTCCAATCCTATCACCAGGGCGCAGTTTAGAGGTGCTGTTGTCTGGCTTCAGAATGGTTTAGAGCTGAACAATCAACATCTCGTTTTTTACATGGGTCAGGTTCTTTTAAATGGAGCATCAATTATACTATCAAAGACTCTGGCTTTATAGATTCCATGAATCTAGAACTTGATGTTGCTTTATGTCATTTTCTATTTCCTGGCACTGAGGGGATACATGGATTCAGTGGTTCCAGCAGGGAAAGTAACATAACTGTTATTAATTCCTTTAGAGTCTCTGTTCTAATACTTAAGAAACTTCTCTAAAATGGGGAAACAATTTAATTTTGGTTCTAGTTTCTCACTACAGAGTAAGAAATAACCTTGCATAGTCTTTTTCTGATTGAGTTAGTGTGCATGCCTTCTCACATATCCCCCTCTTAGCTTACCAACAGATACTGGTTTTCATTACTTTAGGTGCTAAGTAACACACCCATAAACACACTAAAGTGTCTATACTGAAGACACATTTCCCAGCTTCCTCACTTTTGTCTTTATGCTCAATAGGTACAACCAAAGGAGAAAATGCAAGTAAATGATTCAACCTCTGTGAAGAAATTAAGATGTGAAGGGAGTTTGAAGGGTGAGCATATTAAATACTATCTTTAACTGCTTAGTTTACTCTTCAGTTACTGGTGAGTTGGAGAGGAAATTAGATGGATCTACAGGCTGATTTGAACAACAGACTCACCTGCAGAAGATCATATGAGAAAAAGTTTGGCCACAAGCATCTTGTTTAACACAAAATATACCTACACAAAGTAATCCATGTAGACAACATGTTTAGGGTTCTCACTGACAGGAGGTCCAGCACTATCTTTATTTGATTGAATAATGTTCTATCAAAGTCAACATGCACAGGGGCCTACCAGAAGTGATGAGAATTATCATTTCAATCAAACAGATGGCTGATGAATCAAATGAAGAGCCTTTGAGTGATGGCTACAAAATCAATAATGTCTTTCTGAGCTTTAGTGATCTATCTTTGTCCAGGTGATGGAACTGATTTATGTCTCCAGCTTTATTTTGATAAGTCAATGATAGCTCAACTATTCCTAAATTAATGACTTCTTTTTGTGGCACTTTTTTTTTCCTTTTTTTTTTTTCCTACTGGTGAAGAGAAATAATTTTACATCAAGCAAGACTGATTTTGCTAAGTAATTCTGTGGATAACAGGGTATCATAAATCAAGCAGAAGGATGGTCTCTGTAGTTTGACATGGGATGGATGACTTGGAATTGTGGAAAAGGCATTTATTTATTCAATCAGTCAGATGGTATTGCATTTTTTTTCTCTTTGTGCTAACAGAGCAGTTGATGTTTGTAAGCAGACAGGAGTCTTGCTGTGAATAATGCAGTACTGTAAGGATTGTAATGTCTTCCCACAAATAACAATTGAAAAAGAGGAGAAAAATGTGTCTGTATGTGAGAGGAAGAGAAGGGCAATCCAACTCCACAAATAAGCTGCTTCTACCATATGGTGCGTTCCAAATGTATGTGAAAGAGTATAACATATGGAACTCATAGGCTTGTTTGTTGTGGTTAACGGAGCCTGCTGTTATACCAGCTCAATTTTCACAAACCTAGTGTTGGGTTTGTTGTTGTTCCAAATGTCTATCTTAGTAAAAGTTTGGTTTTCCATGTCATTGAAATATTGGTAATAGTCTAACAAGCAATGTAAAGAATGTTTGCAGCTGCTTGCTTGGGTTTTTTTGTTTGTGTTGTGTTGGTTTTTTTTTTTTTTTGTTTTTTAGTTTTTTGTTTGTTTTGGTTTTAGAATATATGCCTTTAAAGTTCTTTGGAATAGTTTTTCTTTAAAAGATGAAGAAATTATAAATCCCAACAACTAACCCCTACCTGTTTTGATCTCCTCCATGACATTTTTTTCAGTACCAAAACCAGGCAGATTGCTCTGTAAAATCTGAGTAAGTGGAATCTCTAACCAGATCTGATCTGATAGCAAATGAGACTGGGAGCTCTTGAGGTAACTTAAGAATTATGGTTGAGACATAGATATTTACTGATCTAATAGTTTGATTGTAGTAGCTCTTACAGGACCTAGCTGGATTTACATGTGCTTTAAAAAACTTGATTTTCTACAATTTCATGTAGTATGTAGAGTCTCTCTTAATTTAACCTTTTGGACATCTTCGTATATCAAGCAGAACATGACTGCAGGTTTCTTCAACTATTTAAATCTGTATATATATTTAGAGGATAAAAATTGTTTTGAAATTTGGAACAAACATCAAGAGATCTATGTTGTAATTGCACTGGCTAACTTGAGCATGTGGGCAAATTACTTCAGATTCTTGTCTTCATCAGGGATTAAAAGAAACATGTAGACCCCAAAGTGCTAACTCCTACCTGTTTTATCTTAATCCCTTTAGTTTTAGTGGTAGTTAAGGATCTTAATTCCTTTGAGAATATAGGTCCATCTCTTTAATTACATTTATTAGGGAAGGTCTGTGGTTTAATTTGTGTCAGGTTTTTTGAAGATCATAAATTCAAAGTCCTGTTTTAGTCAACAGAATAGAACTCTTACATTAAAAAAAATCAGCTTTTGAAGTTGGGGGGGAGGTAATTATGTCATCTTAAAAAACATAATAAAGGAGAAAACAATATCTGCACAAACTAAAAAAAAAGATTTATTGAAATTGGGAGATTAGAATAAAAATCACTTTCTCAACCAGAATGTGTGAATCTGCATGAAAGTCAAACCACTGGGTCTTTCAATTATTATTTAGCATAAGTATTATGAAGTGACATTTTAGACTTGTGTAACTCAATATTTCAGATTAGCTCTTTTAGAAAAATGTAAACCGATAACTAATCAGAAGCATCTGAAGTCAACATAAACACTGTAGATCAACCTACATTTTCCTGTAGCATTTAGTGCTCTGTTACTGTTGAATGTTTATATACTGAGTGCATAATTTCTTTTCTGTATAGACATACAAACACACCTCTTCAAAGTTTTGGTCTTAAGAGACTAAGTGAATGATAGTAGTGATTCTTCAAATGCAGATGTGACCTAAAGATGGGAGAGATCTTGCTAGTTTTTGAGGTTTAACTGTATTTTCAAATACCTGTGTTTTCACCTTCTTTTGGTGTTGCAGAATGACAAATAACTATGGGTAACTACAGGCTCTTCAGCCACACCTCCATCCCTGGAAAGGTAATGGAAAAACTTGTCCTTGATGCCATCTCTAAGCATCTGGAGGAAAGGAGGCTTATCACAAGTAGTCAACATGGATTCCGAAAGGGGAAATCATGCTTGTCTAATCTGATAGCCTTTTATGATGATGTGACATGCAGGTCATATAGTGTTTTGACTCAAACAATCTAAGTCGTTAAGACAATCAAGGTGTCTGTTGTCTTTCCGGAGACATCTGAACACTAGCAAGACTGAAGAAATATTTTAAACTTCATCCCCTGAGGTGGGTGTGCCTGAGATTGGAGAAAGGAAGGGGTCTGAAGCCCGCGCCCCAGGAGTGCCTTTTCTGATAAATGGACCCTGCGTCTGTCTGTCGACTTACAATGGCTGATCTCTCCAAATAGCCAAACTAAGCACTATGCTAACTACACTCATCCCCCTTATCTTGAAGGAGGAGAAGGAATTTCTCACCTGTACAGGGGAGGAAGGGGGGTGTAGTGGAAAAACTGTATAAATCTGCTTTATGATGGATGGAGTTGGCTGAAGCATTTTCCCCGGGAAAAGAAGAAGTAGCATTTTCCTGGGAAAGGAAGAAAGAAGCTCTCTGCTCCACTGACGTCGTCGCTGGACCGTGGTGGTGACTATACTATCGCTTGTTGTACTCTGCTTTCTCCTTTCTTTCCTGTTTCTATTTTCCCTCCTACTCTCCTGTCTGCTCTAGAAACTCAGTTTTGCTATTGTAATAAAACTTCGTCGTGCATGTGGCATTTGACCTTGTTCGTGTCTTAATTTCACCATTTGGGAATCATCTTTAAACCTTTCATTAAAAATTGCCACGTATCCACTATCGGATTGTGACAGATGATATAAGTAGATTGATAGATGAGGGAAGTGCAGTGGATGTGGTATTTCTTGACTTCAGCAAAGCTTTTGATACTGTCTCCCATGGGATCCTCACAGACAAGCTTAAGAAGTGTGGACTGAGTCATGGTGTAGTAAGGTGGATTGGGAAGTGTCTAAAGGACAAATCTCAGAGAGGTGTGATCAGTGGAGCAGAGTCTGGCTGGAGGCCTGTGACTAGTGGAGAACCCAGAGGGTCAGTGATGGGTCCAATGTTATTTAATATATTCATCAATGACCTGGACGAGGGGGTAGAGAGCACCCTCAGCAGGTTTGCTGATGACACCAAACTGGGAGGAGTTGCTGACAGAGCAGCAGGCTGTGCTGCCATCCAGAGAGACCTGGACAGACTGGAGAGCTGGGAGGGGAGAAATCTAATGAAATTTAACAAGAGAGAGTGTAAGGTACTGGATCTGGGGAAGAACAACCCCATGTATCAGGCTGGGGGCTATCTATTGGAGAGCAGCTCTGGAGAAAGAGAGCTGGCGGTCCTAGTGGACAGGAGGATGACCATGAGCCAACAATGTGCCCTTGTGGCCAGGAAGACCAATGGCATCCTGGGATATATTAGGATAAGTGTGGTCATCAGATAAAGGGAGGTTCTCCTCCCCCTCTCCTCTGCACTCGTGAGACCCCACACCGAGTACTGTGTCCGATTTTGGGCACCCCAGTTCAAGAAAGACAGAGATTTACTGGAGAGAGTCCAATGCAGGGCTACCAAGATGATGAAGGGAATGGAGCATCTCCCTTCTGAGGAGAGGCTGAGAGAGCTGGGTCTCTTTAGCCTGGAGGAGACTGAGGGGGAACATCATCAATGTCTATAAATACGTTAAGGGTGAATGTAGAGAGAGGATGGAGCCAGACTTTTCTCAATGTCATCCAATGACAGGACAAGATGCAATGGGAGAAAGTTGGAGTACGAGAGGTTTAGGGTCTGGAACGGGCTGCCCAGGGAGGTTGTGGAGTCTCCTTCTCTGGAGACATTCAAGACTCACCTGGATCTGTTCCTGTGTGACTTGGTTTAGGTGATCCTGCTCAGGCAAGGGGGTTGGACAAGATGATCCTCTAGGTCCCTTCCAACCCCTAACATTCTGTGAAGTAAGAATGTACAATTAACCATCAATTTGATACAAGAGCTCCACTTTGTGTGTGTGTGTTGGGGGGGATGAGTTTAAAACATACATTAGAGAGATTTGTAATACAAGTAAAACAACTGTGGAACAACACACTTTTATTATGGCACTAAAGGATGGTCAGTCAGTTTTAACTTTGGTAATGTAGTAAAGTTATGTAGAAACCTAGTACAAAAAGGAGATAACAGCATTCCAACTGTCATTATAACTTCAGTCAGATTTCAAGCACAATGTGACTGTAATGAACTATGGTTCAGCATGTCAAGCCATCATTTGGCATCAACATCTGCAGAGCTGGTACTGTTTTACTGGAGCAGCTGCCATTCAAACTGGTGATGGAGTAGGTGGCAGGCATGCCAGAGTTAGTTGCTCTGTGCTACACAAAAGAGACCTTTTGGGATAACTCCCTCTATGGGTTGGTTTTTGGGTTGTGGTGGGTTGGTGTTGGTTTTTTGTTTGTTTGTTTGTTTTGTGTTGTGTTTGTTTGGTTGTTTTTTTTTTTTGTTTTGTTTTGTTTTGTTTTAAATTTTGTCTGATTTTAATACAAGAAATCTTTGAAATATTGGACAGGATGATAAGCAGGATCCTGAAGATAAAAATTACAATACAGAAGTGTCTATAGTTAAAAAGATCTATGTGACAGAGTATAGATGTACAAGGTGTACTTCTCATCATTTCTGCTGCTGGGTGGACATAATCTGGCTCAACTGGAAATCTCCTCTGGTTCTTTATGGAGATATTTCATTCATATGCGAGTGTTGGGTTATGCATGAAATAAATCTGTTCAAATGGAGAGATGGTGAATATATTTTCTGTGACACTGTGGATGATGAAGACTGAGTAGTGTTGAGAGACTTTATGCTAAAACATCTCTGAGAAGGTTTCCATCAAAGTTTTAACATGATGTTTGAGGAGGTCCAGCATGTTGAGAAAGGTATTTAAATCTTTAGGACATGTATCAGTGCCTCTATGGAGCCCTACCTACTTATGGAGCCTAAAGTACTTCACAGCTCAGTTTGTCCAAGGAGAAGTCTCAGGAAAAACTATCCTACCTGTGATGGCATGGAAAATTTGCCTTTGGTAACAGCCTGTGTGAACCTAGTTAAGCTTGTGTTATCCAGGTAGTCTTTAATGGGATCCTTAATACTTATTATCTGTGGGAAGGGTAAATACTGAAAGGATATAAATTCTCTTGTATGCTTACCGTCTTTTTTAAACAGCATTTAAGATGAAAAATCTGCTTTCATAGAATCATAGAATGAATCATAGAATGATTTGGCTGGAAGAGACCTTCAAGATCATCAAGTCCAGCCATTAACCCTACACTGACAGGGTCC
>JAOEGS010003992.1:50162-65387 GCA_025447755.1 Corythornis vintsioides
TCTCTTATCTGTTCTTCGAGGCCTCTTCAGAGTTAGCTACAAAGTCAGCTTCTCACAGCTTCTTATCAACATGGGTTATTCACTGACAGTAAATCATGAGCTTTCTCTGTGAGAAAGCTCTCCACAGTTATATGAAGTCTTCTACCATGAATGAGAATGTGAAAAAAAAAAAAAAATCTTCTTTCTAAGTTGACTCGTCCTCAGTTAGAATAAACTGACACTGTTTCTTATCAGTATTCTGCTGAGGCACCCAAATCTCTTTGTTTCTTTCTTTAACAAATAATTGATCTGGGGCTGAGAATTGAGGGAACCTTGTAAAATGCTAAAGCAAACAACTGGAGATAGAGGGATTGATTGTGCTCTGCTGCAGTGATTTTATGGAAGTGTTTTCTGTCCTTAAGGGACTCCTAGCTTTTGAATAGAAAAAAAGGTTTATACAGGCTTGAATCATTAAAACTTTTATTTATTTTCAATTAGTGATGTGCTGAATTGTTCAAGGAAAGGTTCTGGGATGGAAAAACTTGCTGTATTTTTGTATTGGGTTGGTGATAGCCAGAAGCTTGTTTGCCAAGTTATACAGTAGGGTTTTTTTTATGAGGTCTCTAACTGTAAGAGCTAAGATTTCTAGATGGAGAATTTGGGCAGTGTATGTGAAACTGTTGTGTTCCAATAAAGCGCTGAACATCCCATCCCACAGTGCATGAAGGCACATGGTGTAGCAGAGCAGTGTGTCCTGTTGCAATAACCTCTATGCTTGGCTGCCAATAGCAAATTCTAGAATAGAATGCTGTGTGCTATCTATGAAAGACTTCAAAAAGACTTTTTTCTCCCTGTGTTTTTACACTGATTTCACTTGTGTATTTGAAATGCATCCTTTTGGGATGCTCAATATAAATGCCAACACTATTTATTTATTTATTTATTTATTTTGGTATAAGAGAAGTCCTTCCAGTACACTTGAACTGCAGGTTAGGTAAATTGTCTGAAGTTGGGTACAAAAGCAAAAGCATTTAGAGTTTTCAATCGTAAAGGAACAAAAAGCCTTTGATCCAGCAGTTGACTGGTTTGCTTATGTAGTTCATTTGGCATCTTGATGTGTTTGTGAAAAAACCATTTAAATAATTAACATAATTAATGCTCAGGGATTTCATCCTGAAATGTGATGCTTCCAATTACATCTTTAGTGTGATTCCTTCTACTTCAAGAATCAGGTATTTCTCATGTGCTCTTAGGATCTTTTCCTTACTAAAAATGAATTTCCTTATTAAAAATAAAAAAAAAATTTCCTTATTAAAAATAAATCACTAGGATTTTACTCATCTAGGATTTTAATATCTGCATATCCTGCAACAATGATAGCCAATATTTGGTCTGTCTGTGGTGCATTTCAAGACTGAAGAACTGGAAGATAGAAATATTTCACCCGAGACTTTCTTTTGTAGTGTTTACGGTATAAAAACAAGCATGACAAGTAACTTGTGTCAAAACTTATTCTCAAATCTAAAGATAATTTTTCCTCATTGCTAAACATCAGTCCCATCCTGTTAGACCACTTGAGTTAGAGAGATATTTTAAGATGAAGTTTATTTAATTACTGTTAACATAAAAATTAGCAGCCAATCAAGTAAGTGAATTAGGAAGATGACTCCCGGATCCTGAAGAGATCACTGCAGATGTTTTTCTACTAATTGCAGTCATGTTCTATAAAGCAGAGGCTCTTCTGGCAGAAAGAAACTGGAATTTAAAATATCAGCAGCATTTTCTAGGAAGGAAAAGCAGAATTAATCATGTTTCCACTAAACTGACTAGCCAAATAAACCTACTTAATTTTGCTGTTCAGGCTGTCATTCATCATCTTAATGATGGAGGGAGCTGAATTCTATAGGTACACATCTTTCTAGAAGAGTTTTAATTCAGGGACCATTTTCATTTAACTGATATCCTTTCATTGAGAACCACACCAAATAGTCATATCAACTACAACAAGAATTTAAACAAACAGCATTTATTTTTTCTACCTTATCTTAATTTTTTTGAGATGTCATTAAAACCAGGTGAAATGAAAACTTTGCTTTATAAAGTCAGTTACTGTTTTCTGACTATTGCAGTTAAAGCAGTAAATGCAATTTCTCTAAATTTATTTGTCATAAAAATCAGACACAGTCCTGAGAACTGTTTCCCAAGACAGTTTTACAAATCTATTTTCATATAAGTTGGTGGCAAGAAGTAACAATAAATGCTGGCAAGGTATTTTTATTTTATTATTTTTTTTAATAAAAAACTTTGTTTATTAGGTTGGCTGGATCCTTCCTTTTCCATAGTCTCAAAACATTTGTGTTGCTTTCTTTTCCATTTAAATTATTTTTACTCCTCCTTGACCTTGAGAAGTCTGAGGGCTTTTGCAAGCTTTAATGACACAAAACTCAGCACAGGTCTGCTGCTGTAATACTATTCATAGAGAGAATTAAAATATAATGGATAATACTACATTATTAATAAGTTAAGGTCAGGGCCATGATGATAATTTAAATTCTTTTACTCCTCCTGCAAAGCTTTTGTCTCTTGATGTTCTTGAGTTTATAGTTTTGCTAATTACTTCCTAACTATTAAAAAGGAAAAAAATGATTGATACTATCAGAGGGTTCTAAGTTCCATTCCTTCCCTTCTATTATGGTTATGAATGTCCTGTTCCTTCCATTTGCCAAGCCTTGACACCTTATTATCCAATTTTCTTCTTCTTCCAAAATCTACCCTAAAAACAAGACAGAGGAGAATTTTGCTTAGTTTTTCACCATAGTAGAGTGAAGAATTGTTCCTTTTCAGTCACCTTCATAATAAATGTTGTTCCCAAGGGCTGGAACCCCTCTGCTGGGACACCAGTGTGGGAGAGGTTGTTCAGCCTGGAGAAGGCTCCAGGGAGACCTTCTTGTGGCCTACCAGTATCTGAAGGGTGCTACAGGAAAGCTGGGGAGGGACAAGGGTTTGTTTTGATAGGAAGAAGGGTGATTGCTTCAATCTGGAAGAGGAGAGATTTATATTAGAAATTAGAAAGAAGTTCTTCATTATAAGGATGGTGAGGCAACAATTTTATCTTAAATTATTTTCAGTTTCATAATGAAGGCTTGTCTGTAGTTGGTTTTCACTCATTCAGTAACACATGAGATATGTTCAGCTGTGGCCTTAATGTTCTTCAGCAGAGGTTGACTCAGGTCTGCGAATCACAAGCACCTATAAAGATCATTCTGCTCAGTGCTGTGAATAGGAGGTGTGAGGAATATATGTTGCAATCCTATTACCCTTGGAGTTACTCTGGGCTCCAAATCTGAATGTGTATGCCAACCCCATTAAATTATATGCACTGGAAGTACCTGGGATCCTCTTAAATCAGTCAAATAAATCCAAGAATTAATTCCCTTAATTAGTAATAATATGTTTCTGGAATATGACGGATGAAACAATAAGTAAATTAATACTGATCTGCTGCTGGAAAAGAAAGTAGAGGTCAGATTCATCATACAATGATGAACTTTTGAGAACTGCATATATTGGAGAGTCAGTACAAGTATTTAAGTACCATGAAAGTAAATTCTAATCTGTTATCAGAAAGATTTCAGGGAATACAAAGCTTAAATGTAGCCAAATAAAGAAAATATACAAACTTCGGAACTGAAAAAGGAGTGATAGATAAAAGGAAAAGCTCAAATTTAACTGGAGGTCATATCATTTTTTAAAAACAGCTGCTCTTTACACATTTTGCCGCAGTGTCTATTTTGTGAGATTAAAGTTGCAGTTCAGTAAATTCTCACCGAGAGTACAGGACTGTTAAAGGTCAGCCAGGATGCCAGATTGCAGGACTATTTTAGTAACTGTATGTTACAGCCATCTAGAAGTGGCCAGAAATTGATTTTGATCACTCTATTTCTTTTATAATAATAGCATTGCTGTCATAAGTGGGTTTGGGTTGCTGTAAAAATGGATTTAAATAAAAAACACTTAGGAAGTGAGGTTTTACAAATAAATTACTCATCACGTCCTGAAAATGCAGTTGTGTTTCACATACATAGAGTAACTCAATAAAATTAGTAGAACAGCTTCCCAACTAGAAGATTCATTTCTTCAAGTCAGTACTGTGATAAATACAGGGAATCTCCTGATAAAAAAAGAGGAAGGTGTTCTCCTGAAGTTGTCTGGGGCAGCTGCTGTTCTTGGAGCCTGTGCTTGCTGTCCTGGGTGATTCTGTTTCCGTTTTTCATTTTAGTTGTCCTGGGAGGTGAGTGGGTCAGGGATTTCAATCCTTTGGGTTGGATCAGGTTCAAGTCAGTGAAAATTCTGAGTAATCTGACCCACAGCCATGAACCAAAGATAGTCCCAGAAGTTTCCCTTGAGATGGAAACTGGATTCCTGATAATGTTTATCAATTGGTGACACACTGTGGCTTTCTAGATAACACATGACACTGTGGCGTGCTCATGATCACAGACTCTAACTTGATTAAAAAGAAAAAGAAATGGACCTTTAACTGATTTTGATAAAGTTGCTGGTCTTGTTGCCATTTTCCTTTTAGTTCACTTTAATGGGTCTGGGAATTTGTAATTTTTACAATGTGTTCCAAGGCTTTTATCTCTGCTTGATCTATTTTTAAATGGCTTTTATTTTCACAGCTAATTTGCAGATTCTCAGAGTGTAAACTTACCATCCAGGACCACAATACCATATGGCTTTATATTTTTATTGATTAGTTTCACCTTATTACCTTTATTAGGAAAAAAAGGAAAGTTCCTATATGCCCTAGGTCATATAATTGGGATCAAACCAGCAAGGATAAGAGCTGCTGCTGCCTTATAAAGAAGCATCAAGCCAAGGGTTGTGTGTTCATACATTGTGTGCACTGTGCTGTGGTCCACTAAGGGCGCTAAGATTATCTTCAAGAATGTCCTGAAATATTCCCTGTGTACTATGAGATAGAAGGATGAGGAGCTATTAAAAATACAGGTAATGTTATTCAAGACTGTAGACATCAAACAGGTCTGATATGATACCTCTAAAGCTTCTCCTTGCCAAAGAGATTTTTGTACCTGGAAGGCTTGTGATAACTTAAACTATTGCTACCAAAATTACAATGATAAAGTGAAAATGCACCAAAATGCTTAACCTTTCTGGGAATTAACTCAGTTAATCCCCAGTCTCTATTTCTTAATTTCCTATTAATAACAGCTAGAGCATGTCTGGCAATATATGTTCATGCTAGTTGTTGATGTGTTGGTTTGTTGTGTTCTTTGTTTTGTTGTTGTTTTGTTGGGTTTCTTTGTTGTTTTTTATTGTTTTTGTTTTAGGACACTGATTAGTTTGCAGTTGTCTTGTGTAGCCTGTTAAATTGCTGTAGTGTCAGAATTAGGTAGTACTGACTCGCAGCTCTGTTCTGAGTTCTGGAGAGTGCTGAGCATCACTAGCAGACTTCACTGGAATTCTCCCTTCATCTCCCATTTTAAAAGATATTGCGTATCATTCCCCAGGCTTGAGGATACCACAGGAGATGAACCTTCATCCACTCTATGCAACTCCTTCCTACTCCTCCTCCCCACACATCTCTGTGCTCTGTTTCCAGTGGCAATCTGAAGAGTAGACTCCTCTCAGATGGGAGATGCCTACTACTCTCTTAATTCCAGCACTGAAGAAGCAGAGTTTTTTTACTGAATAATCCACACTTCATTTGTGGCCTCCTTCACCCTCACTCCAGCCCAAACCTATTGCAGAGAGTTCCCCCTACCCATGAGAGCCATAACAGTATGTGGGTGAGAGAAATCAAGGTAAAACATGACACCAAGGCTCCCCCGTGTTTAAAGAAATAAAGGGAAACACAAAGGCATAAAGGGGTATGCTTTATCTCTTAACAAGATTATTTTTTTGCAAAGCTTGTGTTACCACAAAGTCTAAAGATTGATAGGCCTTATCGTGGTTAACCTGTTTTGTAATCTCTTTCCCTTCAAATTTATCTAGATCAGACATTAATAATAAGACCTTGAAGATATATAGAGATGGGTGTTTTATTAAAATAAATAAGATGGATGATTCAGGTCATAGCACTGCAGAACAAGTTTCATTCTGGAATGCAGTGTAGTATGAAGCTCTCCTTTCAAATGGATACTGTCCTCTGGTTAATTGTCAGAGTGCTTTAGTAAGCATTAAATGAAGGAATGAAGGCACTCTGGGTGATAAATAGGAAAATCTGATGTCTCACCTATCTCCATACCTGAAATCATACCTTCTTCAATATTTAGTATTTAACAGGCCAAAGACAACCCAGTAAAACCAGGCAAATGAGAGGTGTTAGAAGGAATGCCCCTGCCTGTTCTGGTGCCCAGATATAGCTCTGCTAAGAGGTTCTTCTACTGGTACTTGTAAATGATAAACTCAGCTTAGAAATACTGGATTTCTAATGTGATTTCAGGTCATTCATTTTGTGAGAGATAGCCCTGGGGAATATGTAAGTAAAGAACTAGCTGTATAAATATTTGTGGGGATTCTGTGGATTTCTTTTATCCTATTTCTTATTTCTGAGCCTGCTACAAGACTGAAACATAGATGTGTCTAGAGGCCAGTCTTTCCTGCTCCAGCATAAAGCCCACTTCAACTTGCCATGCAAATCAGCTCTGTGTGCATGCTCCAAGTTCTTGCTGTCTGCTTGGCCAGCACAGTTAATATAATTTTGTTTTGTTTTGTTTTGTTTTAAGGCACTTATGTGCTGTGCACTGCTTGATTTTATCCCCTGCAGACCTAGAGTATACATTTTGGCTGAAATACACCCCTCAGAAAGACATCCAGTCATAGCTGGAAGACATCAATGAATGGTAGTTTCTTCTACTAATTTCCTTCTCAAACTGCTAACAACTTGTACCTTTAATACTGATTTTGTCTGGCTTTTCCTTCTAGCCATTTCTTTCCCTGTTTTGCCCTTCTGCTAGATTAAAGAACACTTCAGGCCACGACGTTGCCTACTATGAATGTGGTCACTGCATATTTTAGATAAGCTATGTAAGTGGTGGAGCAATTCGTGTCTTTTACTTTGAGGTTTTCTGTTTATTTTCCAGCCTTTTATCTTTTTTTTTTTTTTTTTACAATTCTTTCTTTGCAATACTGATTTATTTTATTATCACTGCACAGAGTGTCTTGATATGTGTTTTGCTTTTTGAAATACACTCATCTGCCAAAATTACATAAGCAAATGCATAAGTTGTGTACTTAGACCAGACAGAGGAGTGACTATGTTGCACATGTATAGAGTATTCAAGCCAGGAATTTCCCAGTTAATATGTTTGAAGCTGGAGGCTGGTGTTCTTAGAAATGATACAACCTTTCTGTATTCCAGAGCAAGATTAATGAATCTTATTCTCAAATTCTCCAGAACCTTTTTGAGATCACTTTGTGAGCCAGATTTTCAACTGTGAAAAGTCAGTGTAGGTCTGAGGCCAGTAACTGTCACTTCAGCACTCAGCTGAAGACCTAAGAGTTGAAGATGTAAGATATGTAGGAAATTAATATTTTTTTACATTGACTTTTAAAATATAATTATCATTATACATTAAAAAAATATTACTAGAATCTTGTTTATTATCTTTTATTTAGTGAAATATAATACTGACTGATTCTTACTCCAGAAACAGAATGACATTATGTCAATACAATATCTGGCAACCAGTCTCCAGCAGATCTACCAAGCAAATTGTTGCTGAGTGTAATTATGAACTCCCATGACCTGTGATTCTTCAGCAGAGGGCTGTCTGGGTAATGTGCTTGGTGTTAGTCTGGTGGGGCCACCAACCAGCTGGGACACACTGATGGCCACATTTCTTGGAGAGCTTCTTGAATTGCGAACAGGTTTGAAGCTGAAAAAGCTGGACTGATTTCTGTAAGTCAACTTAACCCCTGAAGATTATAGTCTACCACTAAACAGAAAACTTTTGGGTTCTCACAAAGATTGTCCTCATTATGATTTCACATAGTCTTTGCTGCAGACCACCAATATCTAAAGGGAAATACTCTATATGCCTCTATTGTGTCTCTCTTATCCAGTATCACTTCCATGTGTGCTGAATTCAATTGATGACATGGTTGCTTGGGGCACTTCCCATACATATGGCTGGTTAAAAAATTTATTGTAATAGGAAATTACAAAGGGAGTTTTGGTGGTAGTTTTTTTTTTTTTTTCTTATTAAGTCAGACTGAAGGGATTTTTGTGTGTGTTCTATGTGTGTTTTTAACATTGTTGGAAGCCCTGAGTGCTTTTAGACTTAAGCCATTAAAAGTGTATTTGCTTCAGCTAATTGCATTGACCTAAAGCCTTGTGTGTAGATTGACTGAATCTGGCAGATGCCTTTTCCTCTGAAATGGAAATGGGAAAATTACTGTCTTTTGGGGTTTTCTCCATGATCAATAAATGACTGAGACTTCAGGAACCCCTGGGGCATGCTATGAGTTCGGAGAGAGTGAAATAAAATGACTCTGTGTTTGTGTAGCTTGTTTGACTTAGCTTCATCAGCATTCAAACTTTTAAATTGATTTTTTTCTACACTAAATTCATTATCATTGGGTAATCTAACTAAATAGAAAAAGTCAAGTTTGATACCTCTTCCCAGGGGACCTACAACAAAGGTTTTGGAGCAGTAGATGTGTTACATCACAGTTTGTTGTGTTCAAAGTGAACTTCTCTTGGGAGCTACTGTCCTAATTCCAAATTCAAGCACAAGATTTGATATTTCAGATTTGGGTTGGTTTGTTTGTTTTACATTATCTAATGTTCAATTTCCTGATCAATTCTTATTGGGTTGGCAGGGTTTGAGGTTGAGGGCATTGTATGTATTTTTGGGCATTGTTTAGTGATGATCTGGGCATTGCTGATTGAACTTGATGGTCTTGAATGTCTCTTCCAATCAGAATGATACTATGAATAAATCAGGGTTTGAGTTAGAGCTCTATGGAATCAATGAAAAAAATCACCTCAGCTTGGAAGCATGCTGCATGAAGCCTTGATGTCCACACAACTGGAGCAGAAGAAAACTAAAAATATGTTCTAATATATATAAAGAGGTTATTGTTCCTTGGCTGGTGTAATTGCAGTTCATGTAACATTGCTCTATCCAGGTACATGGCCAGTCAGTTGTGTGGTCATCTAAAGTGAGCATGATTTAAAATGGAATATTTTCAAAGGTCAGATGAAGTTCTGCTTTTATTTTTTATTTTTTTTTGATTTATTTTTGTGGGACTGCCCTTTCAAATTCTACAGATGGCTCTATCCATCCATATAGCCTGTTCATTGTGCCTGTTTTCTTAAGTCCAATGGGGATTAGAATTTCTGGAGTTTAAAATGTAAATTAAAAGCCCATACCCAAGGATGTAGAAGGACTTAGTTCTCTGAAAATTGGGCTCAATAAGGTAATAATGTGCATCCTAAAAAAACCTGCATAAATTTGTTGCTTTAATACCACATGTTACATGTACAAGAACCTTCAATATTTTTTCTTCTACATAACAAAATGTAGATAAAAATATTCTCTTTTAAGCAAAATCTTCTCTTTTAGGTCTTTTTTAGACCTAATCTTGGTGATCCACAGGTGCTCAGGAGAATTAGTCCAGACTGGAACTGGATAGCATTTTCACCAGTAAAACTCAGTTTTGTAGTTCTGAGTTACAAGTCTGGTAGCTCTAACTGCTTGTAAAAAATTCACTTTTACTGTGGGTCAGGTGGCTCAGTTTTAACTAGTCCTTGAACAAACTTTTTTTGGAGTTTAATGATACTATTTCAGATGAGCTATGAAGTTTCCTAAAAGAGGAAAATGTTTGGGTTTTTTTTGGTTTTCTTTGTTTGGTTGGTTGGTTTTTTTTAACTAAACCATGTGTGGTATATATAAAGATGCTAAAATATATGGAGCCTATTTGTTCCATTATTTGTAATGTGTTTGGCCAGCTGAATCTTGGTTCTGCTCCCCTGTTGAGCCATTTAAAACAGGAATAAAAAGGGTATATGATAAATGCTGTAAAGTGGTATGTGAAAACTAAATATAGCTCAAGAACTTATGTCGTCCTTTTTGTATGCAAGTAGTTGTAATTTTAAGCAAGACATAAGTGTTTGTCAAGAGGGAATTCACAGAAAAAAAAAATCTTGGATTGGCAGGAAAGGATTCTTGAATTTGTTTATGACTAACAGCTGTTTGAATGCAGGTGACTTTTTGTACAGTAGTGGCATATTTTTGTTTCTCTACTGACTCATTTTGAGGTTGAAGAAGTAATGTAACCCAGCAATCTTACTCCCAACTATGATGCTGCTGCTATGTTTTAATGGATGTTATCTCTCTTTTTTTCACAACATACATTTATTAAGATAACTTGATTATTAGTTGCTCTCAAATTAGAGAGACCCACCTCTGACCTTACAGATAACAAAGGTAATGTTTCATTTAATCCCTTGGACATCCAGTTTCTGGAGATGTGCTTTTGAACCTCTGGATGCAGGTCAGGGTCAGTGTGAGGAGGGCTTAGAAGAAGACTGCTGTGTATAGTTATCTACACAGGACAATCTCTGTCCAGAAGGCTTCAAACCCATCCCCAGAGAGGGATATACAGCAATGAAACACTTGCCTTCTCAGGCAATTCGTTTACATGCTCTAGATTGCTTTCCTGGAAGGCTGATGCCTCCCTCCATTTTACTATAGAACCTCAACCTCTAGCCTTCACCGACGGCAGAATCTTGGTGAAGTGGTGATGAGTAACAAATGTCATCTATGAAAGAATAATAAAATATACACGTGTTTTCCAGAACCTGTTTTCATCCAGCAGTGGGCCCACATTAGCTCTAGACTTCCTTTTGCCTCCAACACACTTAAAGAAGCTTTTCTTGTTGTCCTTTGACATACCTCACCAGCTTCATTTCAAGGGAAGCTTTAGCTTTCCTTGTTGCATCCCTGCATCCTTTGACAACCTCCCTGAATTATTCCCAAGTGGCCTGCCTCTCCTTCCATGTTTTATAAATTTCCCTCTTCTGCTTAAGTTTATCCAGTAGCTCCCTGCTCAACCATGCAGATCTCCTAACTCTCTTACTAGATTTCCTACTCTTTGGGATGCACTGATCCTGAGCCTGGAGGAAATGGTGTTTCAGTACTAGCCAACTTGCCTGGGCCCCCTTGACTTCCAAGGCCCTGTCCCATGGGACTTCTGCTAGCAGTTCCCTGAGGAGGCCAAGGTTCGCCTTTCTGAAGTCCTGGATATCAATCCTGCTTGTGGCCCTGTTCCTACTGCCTGCAATTCTAAACTCCACCATCTCATGGTCACTACAGCCAAGGGTGCCTCCTATCTTCTCACGCTCAACCAGTCCATCTTCGATGGTCAGTACAAGGTCCACCAGCTCTCACATAGAGAGCAACTCCACCACCTCGCCTTGTCAGCCTATCCTTCCTAAAAAGGACATAGACATCCATGACAGTGTTCCAGTTATGAGAGCTGTCCCACTATGTCTCAGTGATTGTAATGAGATCATGGTACTGAGATCACACAGAGATCTCTAGTTCATCCTGCTTGTTCCCCATACTGCGTGCATTTGTGTACAGACATTTTAGTGAGTTTGTAATGCTAGAGTACCTCCTGACTGGTACCAACCCTGAGGTAAGAGTGGAGCTGGCACAACACCCCATAATTGTCTCCAGTTTGTTTCCTGAAAGACAGGTTTTTTGCCTTTCCACCTTCATGTCTAGTTTAAAGCTCTATCAATGAGCCCAGCCAATTCATGTGACAGAATCCTCCTTCGCCTATGAGAGAGATCTACCCCATGTGATGCCTGCAGACCAGGTGTCATATAAACCTCTCCATGATCAAAAAACCCCAAATTCCAATGGTGGCACCAGTCTGTCAGCCACGTGTTAATTACATGTGTTTTCCACCCTCTATCTGTATTTTTCCCCACTACTTGTGGGACTGATGATAAAACTACCTGTGTTCCTGAACCTTCAACCAATCTCCCTAATGCCCTGAAATCCTTCTTGTTTGCATTTGGGCTCCTCTCAGAAATTTCATCATTACCCACCTGAAAAACTATTAAAGGAAAATATTCAGAGTGTTGTAACAGATCAGGCAGCCTTCCTTTAATGTTCTTAACCTCAGCCCCAGGGAGGCAGCAGACTTCCCTGTGTGCTGGGTCAGGTCTACAGATCAGCCCCTCTGTTTCCTTCAATAGTTGTAATAGTTTCCTTATAATAGTTATAAGACTAGTCTTCTGTTCCTAGCCACGTTCATCCCTTCTTTGCTAAATTAGGAAACATCAGTCAGTGATGACGCGGAGCTGTTGTTTTCATAAAAAGAGCAATAACTGTAGAAAGTGATAGTGCTCTCTTTATGTTACATAATACATGTCCAAGGTACTCGGGCATAGATTATGATTTTTACTTACTTTGCTACATTACTATACGTATTGGCCATATTTAATTTATTGCTGCATTTAAGGCTTAAATGCCAATGAGAATGTCTTCTGGGTGTCTAATTGGAGACAAGTAGGATAGTCTTGTGAGTAAGGCTAGAAGACTAGACATCAAACTTTGTGCATTCAAAGCCCTGAGTATGCAGTATAATCATGTCTAATTTCAGTCCTTCTGGATTTAAAGTTCCTCAGTTTTCTGAAGAAAAGGCAGTTTCTACTCTGCCTATTGGAATTTCCAGGTGCTAGAGCAGTATTACTGAGGGAGAATCCTCTAGACCTCAAATGTCAATGGAAAATATTAAAATTAAACAAAAGCAATGATTAGTACTGGGGGTTGATATCAGGATAATGACAGAACTTTGATTTTTACCTTATTTGTTTTTTCTTTTCTCAAGGCATTCTGAAGTCTTCAGAATGCACACCAATGAAAGCCTCAGTGGCTTTTGAGCATGGGCAGTATTTACACATCTGGAATATTTGTCAAGGCAGGTTCTCTGGTTATTATTAAAGTAGGCTGAGCATTTCACAACTAGCTAGGTGAATTTTAATGTCTACCTGTGTTCTTATGTTGTACTTTTAAAATCTTATTTTATTTTTCAATTAGAAAAATTTGCCACTTTCATTTTTTCCCAGCAATAGATGAAAATTTGCTTTTGTGACACACAGACCTATTGAAATGGCTGACAGCAGGGCCAGAAAGCCGTAGAGAGATCATGTGGGATAGGAAGTGGCTTTCATCTTTGAGGCAAGACGACACGTTCAGTTAACTGAATTCCTCCAGGTCCAACCTTAAGTCCTTCCTGTCGATCAACGTGAACTAGTGGTGTGAAGTTTGTGAAGTACTCCTATTACATGCAGATCAAACATTGCCCTGCGCAGAGCAACCAAGACTGTTCTTCCTCTTTTCATCTCCCTCTAGACATAGATTAAGCATATTTGGTATAACTGGGATTTTTTCCTAAAGATGTTGCTACATCAACATATGTAGTTTTGCTTATTACAAAGTAAATGCTTTTTTTCCTTCAAAGAAAAATGCTTTTTCTTTTAGAACTTTGCAAACTCACCAAGAAATATATGTGCTTGTGCATATATACAGCATATGCAGCTAAAAAATTTGTGCAAAGTATTTATTGCTTATGCAGAAATGCTTCACATGCCTCCTAGTAAAACAAAGGCATTTTTCAATTTGCTGTATTTCATTATATAAAAGTATGAGGTCATAATAATGGAGAATAAAACAACTTCTCAGGCCAGCTGAGGTAGTGGAGAACATGTGAGGCTTGATAGGTTGAAGGAGAAACATTTCAGAATAAGGAAAGTATTTGAAGTTTGATCATAAATACTGCACCTGTATAGCGCATGGCAATCCTTCTGCAGTACAACATGTACTTGTTAATAATGTATGAATGATGTGTAATTTACATTCTGGGGCTTCCTCCAGGAGTAGCCAGAGTTACTGTCTTCTGCTTGCAGCTGTGGGAGTTGGCAGTGCTCACACAGAGTAGTGGAAGACTCCACTGGCTACAGGCTTTTCTTTGTGTTACTGTTCACTGTCTTTATAGGCTTCCTGAGGTCTTCTCCCTGCGTCTTGCAGTGGCACTGTTAATGAGTCACAGACTGGTAGGGACCTCGAAATCATCTTATCTGCTCTCCCTGCTTCAGCAGGGTCACCCAACGCAGATTGCACAGGATTATGTCAAACAGGTTTGGAATCTCTCCAGAGCAGGAGACTCCATAGTCTCTCCAAACACCTGGGACACTGCCACCCTCACACCAAAAAAATTTTCCTTATGTTTAGGTGGAAATTCCTGTGTTCCAGTTTATGCCTTTGCCCCTTGTCCTGTCACTGGGCACCACTGAAAAGAGTCTGGCCCTGTCCACTTGACACCCTCCCTTTAGATACTGATCAGCATTGATTAGATCCCCTCTCAGTCTTTTCCAGCCTAAACAGCCCCAGGGCTCTCAGCCTTTCCTTGGCACAGAGATGCCCCAGTCCCCTCAGCACCTTTGTAGTTCTCATCTGGAGTCTCTCCAGTAGTTCCTTATCTCTCTTGAACTGACGTGCCCACAACTAGACAGAGTATTCCAGATGTGGCCTCATTATTGCAGAGTAGAGGGGGAGGAGAACCTCCCTTGACCTGGTGGTCACACACTTCTTAATGCACCCCAGGAGACCACTGGCCTTCTTGACCACAAGGGCACATTGCCTGCTCATGGTTAATGTGTCCATCACCATTCCCAAGTCCTTCTCTGTGGAGCTGTTTTCCAGCAGGTCAACCCCTCACCTATACTAGTGTGTAGTGTTATTCCTCCCTTGGTGCAGAACTCTATACCTGTCCGTGTTGAACTTCATGAGGTTCCCCCTCTGCCCAACTCTCCAGCCTGCCCAAGTCTCTGTGGAGGGCAGAAGCCATCTGGTGCATCAGCCGCTACACCACTGTTAGCAGCATGCAGTACAAAAGTCTCTGCAGCATTAATAGAAATTTAATATATTTTCAGTAAGTTTCAGAGGCATTAATTTTTTACATTATTCCCATAGGTGACATTAATTGGCTTTGCTGTTGGTTGTGTTGTGGAGTTTTGATGTTTGGGGATTGAGAAAGCTTGACATTAAGCATCTGAGTGATTTCTTCACGAAAGACCTTTCCTTTTAACAGATTCTTGCAGTGCCAGAGTGTGGAGAGCTTACTCACAGAGAAAGCTCATGATTTACTGTCAGTGAACAACCCATGTTGATAAGAAGCTGTGAGAAGCTGACTTTGTAG
>JAOEGS010003992.1:67234-78086 GCA_025447755.1 Corythornis vintsioides
TATAAATGTAGAATGGTGGTGAATAAAGTGAAGGACGCTGAATGATCACATTGATTGCAGTGTTACTTCGGCCCAGCAGATAATCCGGCTGAAGGGGGTTGCGACTTAGCCACATTGGTTCAATCCGTAACTCTGATAGGAGAACGATGTGCTCATACTGAGTCGAGTCGTTCATCCAGTAGCGCTCTTTCCGACACCAGAGGCTGAGAAACCGCACCCTTTAAAAGAATCATGTTTTCCAACCCCTGAGGATTCTTTTCCCCATCTTTATTTGCAGAATAGTTTTCAATCTAGAGGGCAATATTTCTGAGCTTGTAAACTGTAGCTCCTGCAAGACACTTGAGGTTATAACTCAGTCATGAAAATTCTCCAGACCCTCGTAGCTGAGTCATGTAAGCTGAAGCAGCAGTAGGCAGGTACCATGTGAAGTAACCTGTCTAAACTGTGGTGGTTAACTTAGGAGAAATGCTGTCAGAAATACACATACATGATCTCAGAAGTATTCTGCAAACCCTGAAGTACTACATTTCATTTACATTTAATTGACCTGTAATAAAAACTCTTCTGTTAAGCTGCCTGTAATAGGGAGTTAGGGGAAAGAGCTGTTTTATTATGAAGGAGGAAAGTTAATTCTACTTTGTTTTTTACATCTCCTGCTACGAAATATTAATTCTAGTCTTGAAGTCCTTTAAGAATACTGCACCATAACAAAAAATTACTTAAAATGTAAAGGGAAAATTTAAAAAAAAAAATAATAATTGAATATCTTAAATTTCAGTCATTTCAAATAAATTTGGTATCTGCAAGGACTGGAAGGTAGATTGACTTAGGTCTAGCAATGATTCTTACATGATAGCTAATAGAATGAATAGTAGGGGAGCTTTAGAAAAACAGATTAAATAAGGGAAAATGACTTTTTTCTTTTGACACCATCTTGCCACACATTGAACAAAGAATTAAAACTACTCTTTCAGAAGAAAAGTTAAAACTTACTCATTTGGAAGTAACAAAGGGGCGCAGCATAGATCTGTGCAGGCTGATTTCCTGTGATTTCTTCTTTTCTGATACCACTAGATGACTCCTGTTGGTAAAGGCTCTCCAGCAGATCCAGGCAGTGCCACAACCCTTATCACTCATCATTGTAATCTCCTGTGTTGGAAAGAGTAATTAGGGAAATAATCTCTATTTTGCATTCTTCAGAAAACTGAGATCAAAAGTTGAAGTCCGCTACATGGTACAAAATTCTCCTTGGTATCTAATGATAGAACCTGTGGGAATGGTTCAGAGCTGCACCAGGAAAGGTTTAGACTGAGCAATAGGAAGGGTTTCTTTATCAAGAGGGTTGTCAGACCCTGGAACGGGCTTCTTGGAGAGGTGGTCAATGCCTCAAGCTTGACAGTGTTCAAGAGACATTTTGGACAATGCCCTTAAGAACATGTTTGAGCTTGATCAGCCCTGACTCAGTCAAGATGTAGGACTAGATGATCATTGTTGGTCCATTCTACCTGAATTTGTCTGTTCTACTCAAACCAGTGAATTTTGCTAAACTAGAAAGGTTCAGCCTTCTCTGTAACTTCTTCACTCATGGAAAAGCTTATTCCTATAGTTGGGCCTGAGGCTGGATGGGCTTTCAAACAGCAGCCAACAACGTGATGAGTATCTTGTATATTCACAGTCAGATTCCCAACAGTAATAACAACGTGAAGGTACCATTGGTGAAACATCACCCTGTCACCCCTGCAACAATCCTCTTCTCTGTGAAGAGTTCTGTGAGTGGCCTCACAGCAGGTTCTCTGTTCTGTAGGATCATCTCAGGGTAGTGTTGGTGCGATGGGCACCGTTAGCATCGCTCACCCAGGCAAGCTCCTTACAACCTGCAAATAATTAGAGGCAACAGCTTTGGGAAACTCCCAGAAGGAAACTGGCAATCAATTCAGAACTTGAAGAAATCAAAATCTTGCCATTAATAAGAACTGTTCTCATGACATACATCCCCCAAATGCTACATTGTGCATGTACTATGCTTTCATCAAAGCAGGTCCCAGACATTCTTTCAGCTAATTGTAAAGACAATAAGCCTGCTTCTCCTTTGGCTGCATCAGGGTAAAACCCAGGAGTGAATCCATCTAAAGTCAAGGGATCACACAATAAAAAATTGTTGTGGAGGAAGAAGAAATGAAAGTAAAATACAGTAATAAATATATGTTATTTGTGATAGGAATCAGAGTGTAACTAAATAAGAAACTACTGCCTTGAGATATCTGACCTTAAGAGGGGTTGTGACTGCCTTGTTTTGGGTCATATGCAGTTGAGAATGGAGAAATGCTGAAAACTCTTACACTGAAAACTGAAAAAGAAACAAGAGCAATTAGACAAGTGTGTCACAGTAAAAGGTAGTCTAAGTGGGTTGTGTTTTTTCAGTTACGTCAAAACTAAACAGTTTTTGTGTCACTACTTTGAGACAGGGAAAATACCATTTCTGCTTGGCACATGAAAATTTAGATGAGTGAAGGAGTGGGTTTAAGTAACCTTTGTCTTACATATATGCATAAATTAAGGTGCAATTAAATCATTTGGTAATTAATTCTATCCATGACAATATTTCTCTGGGTTTCTTTCTGGAGAGAGATCAGAAAAAAATAATTTCACAGGAATAAGATTTCATACTGGACCACACAGTAAACTGAGAGTTCTCAAAAACAAATCCAACATGTAGAACATTTTGTGTTTCCACATAAAGACATCAGGCTTTTTTTTTGTCCTGCATGTGTGGAATGTGTCCATAGAACATTTTTCTTCATCAATTCCAATGCTGTACTTCATATTCTACCCTCTCTGACAACCAGTTCTTCACTTTGGGCAAGACTTTTCCTGACAGACCACCAACAGCTGCTCTTGCTGCTCCTGTCTCTAGCTGGTCTGTGTTCCCAAACACACATAAATCATGTCTTAAGGTCACCATTATTACTTGCCTCTGCTTTCTTAGAAAATACATCATTAATCAGTGTTTGTGAGCCTTCATTTCTGTCATCCCTTTGGCTGAGGAGTGTTCTTGGTCTAGGAAGGGAATAAGGGAGCCTTGGCTTTTGACAGCCAAAGGCTAAAGCCATGAAGGGAAACTGGTGCAGGTTCTGCTGATGGAGCAGAAAGAAACTTAAGCAAGCAGCAGGAATATTGTCAGATCAATTATATCCTTGCAGTTTTCCCACTCTTGCTCTGCTAGAGATTCTATTGTACATGCAATAAGCCTGAGGTGAAATGCTAGAGGTGCTACAGAAGCGTGCTGTGGGGCGATGTGCTGTGTTGTTTCCCTGGCTTTCCGTATAGGAGGATATTAAGTACTTTGTAAATTCTGTACAGTTCCTGCTACAACATTGGCTTACTCCTGATAAGACTGCATTGTAACATCAGACAGGTAATAACCAGAGTGTGAACACTACAAGTACAGTTACTTGTTCAATTGCTGAAAGGCCAAATGTGAAATATGATTCCTTTTTACTTTTGGATCTAGACATTTTGGGGAAGCATCCTTCTTGTGGAGAGGCCCAACAGCACAAATCTTGCTCCTGGAGGGCAGAACTGGGCTGTGTAGGAGAGGTGACTGGCTGTATCTCATTCTACCAATGAGCACTCTCCATCTTCAAAATGAATAAGGTCATTGAATCATGGAAAATAATGTTTGCCTTTTAAAAATGTGCTTGAGTGGATCGAGTTCCAGTAGTCACCTTCCTCTCAGTCTGCTCTTGTATCACCTCAGACTATCTTCTGCCAGATACTATTAAGGCTACAGAAGTTTGGACTCAGCTAGTGTTATAAGAGATGATAAAACTCATATGGGAAGAATTATATTCTCGGAATAAGTTCAGATCTTCTCCTTACATTGATGCGAACTAGCACTTTGCTGTTAATGTTTTAACAAGAGATAAACATCTTATTTAACGTCAGTTCAGGAGCACAGAGGGGGAATTCTGTATATGCAAAAGTCTCCTACTAGTAATAAAAACTCAAGGAAAAGTAAACTGATGCTTACCAAGAATGTCAAAATGAGACAGAAAAGGTAAAATCCACATTTCGCCACTGAAACACAAAAGGTAAAAATGGACATTTCTGCATAAACTCTTCTGAGAAGTTCATAGGATCGTGGGGTAACTTAGGTTGGAAGGGACCTTAAATATCCTCTAGTTCCAACCCCTGTGCCATGTAAAATGGAGAATAAAGTTCAGCCTAAAATGGCTTTAAAATTTCCTGATCTTTTCCAAAATTTCAGCATAATTCTTTAAAGAATTTTAATTTAAGTGTATATAAGGTCTTAGTGAAGGAAAAGTCAAATACGGTGTGAAAGACTTATTTCTTAACAAAATCCTGTAAAAATATCTGTCCTTTTTAGAAATGAGAACTTATCTTTGAAATAGACTTAAACTTGTTGGAGTTTTTTGTTGTTTTTGGTTTTGTTTTTTTTTTATAAATTCTTTTTTTTTTTGAGCAGATTTACTTACTTTAAGAGGTATAAAGATACTGACCTGCTTTATATAATGGAAATGTCACTGAAGTTGACTACTCTCATTATCAGCAGCTGAGCATCTTGATCTGTGTCCTCAACTTAAGACTTATCTTTAGATTTAAGGATCCATATTTTGCTTGTTTCAGTGAGGTAGACTTAAATATAGCCTTCAGCAACCTGTGGAAATTACATGTCTTTCAGCTTTTATTACTCCTTCTGGTTTTGAGCATGTTGTACTCATCTCTTCCTCAGTCAGGATGCTTTGACTTTCAGCAGCAATAGAAGTTGTGCACCACATTGCTAGTTTGTCCGTTGTTACCTTAGCTGCCTTCATTCCTTGGAACCAACCAGATGTTCACAGAATCACAGAACGTCAGGGGCTGGAAGGGACCTGGAAAGATCATCTAGTCCAACCCCCCTGCCAGAGCAGGATCATCTAGACCACCTAGATGATGTCATGAAACTAAGCTTCCATGGAAAATTTGTCTAGGACATACGACTTGTAGAGTTTGGATTGTCTGTTGGAATTTCTCCCCACCTACTCTTGCAGGGGAGATGCCTTTTCACACCTGCAGCCACACATGGGAAGGAAAGAGCCACGTGCCACCTCCCAGCACACTCCAGGAACAGGTATCTTGCTGCACAGCACACAGCACTCAACCCTCTGACCAGCAGCTACAAGCACTGGTGGGACTGACACCACATTACCCAAGATGTGGCTTGGTGCCAGGGCAAACTTCCTTGGGTGCCATAGCTGTGCTTTCACCCTAAGGCAAGAAGAAACTGTGTGTTACACTGCCATGCATGGCCAAAAATATGTCCATTCAGCCTGTGAGCTCCACAACACCATAAGACTAAGGAGAAACAGAATTTGAACACAAGACCAAGGAGAACCAGATGAGTCAGGAATTACTTGTCTTTTTTGTTGTTGTTGTTGTTGCTGTCTTAAAATTCTTGAGCCTTCAACTGTGTGTTCTGATGTCTGCATAGTCAGGATTATACTTTGTCAAAGTTGGGGAAGGAGATAGACTGTGCTACATTTTTTATCAGTGCTCTCACAGACTCAGGAATGGCCATACGAGTTTAATTAAAGATGAGGATCTCACAGGTCACACCAGGACACCAAGAAGGATGAAGTTCAAAAGATAAAATACATTAGTTGTAGTTCCTGCCACTTTTTAATAGGAACTAGCTACAAGTATTTGATCCAAGTTATTAAATGTAATAATATAATGGGAATTAAATGTTCTGTCCTTCCCTCTCTTTTAATCTCATCCCACAATTTAGGATTATCCCACTGTCTAGTTCTATGCTTGGAACTGGAGGACTGTATTTTTGTGTCCTATTTAACAGTGATTCTGTTTTCTGATAACTGGGAATATTGTAATAAAGGATTTGGGATTTTTTTTTTTTTTTTTTTTTTTTTTGCACCTTGATTGCTACAGGTTGTGCTAAGAAAATCTCACCTTTCCTCCTATTCAGAGTAATTGAAGAGAACTCTTTAAGGTGGCACAAAGTGGTAGAATTCATCACAGACAGGATGTTGCATGCACCAGTACAGGAGAAACTACTCTGAATGAGACTTCTGCATAAGCGAAAAGGATGAGAAAATAAATGATTTAACCTACCTGCTAGAAGTGAGATTGGGTGATTTGAAAGACAACAAGGCAAGATTCATGCTGATTTAGCTTTGGGTTGCAAGGTGGAAAGTGCTTAAGATACTGTGTTTTAAAAAGGTACTGCCAACAGGTCAGTCCAAGTAATTCCCCTGCATGCGTGCTCTTAGCCAACTCTCTGTGGTGAAACAGGCCATGTTAGATTGAATAAACGATCATAAAACAGACTCTTAAAAGTTGTTTTTCCTCACAAAGGCTTGGGGTTAAGTACACACTTGATTCACTGCTATGACTCAAACTACAGGTGGTAACTTGTTAAACTAGAGTAACTAGCAATTCCAGTGGTGTCTGTTTGCCCAAGTCTTCTGTGATGACGTGGAAATAACACGTGAACATACAGGAAGATCAGAGCTAAATTTCTAGGTTTAGTTTGGAATTTTGTTAGATTTTTCAGGAAATGCAGGTCAAAGCCATAATCAGCACTGTCCATTTTAATCATATTAATTATGTGGTCCATGATCAATTACTGTGTTCATCTTCTTTATCCCATCAGCACACCTCTAAGATGTCTTCTGTCTTTAAAATTTGTTAGGAATACCTTTTCCTGATTACATTCTACATATGTCCCAACTTGTCCTGGATCTGTTCCGCTCATTGCATCTTATTTGCTGTTGGAACCTTTCTCACACTGTATCTTGAAACAATCTATTCAGGACACTCTGTACTTCATCTGTGTATCCTAATGACATCTGTAGAACACAAACATTTTCTAATGCTCTTGGGAAGGGTTCACTTGCTATTGGACTTGTCCCACAAGGCCTGACATAGAGCCCCTTGTCACTTTTGTAGAGGAATTTGTCCCATTGGCTGCTGCTGCTCCCAGATTGTTAATAATCAGAGCAAAATAATTGAAACTGCATAAACAGGAAAATATTCCTGTATGCCTATGAGGGTAACAGAAACTGGGCACAGCAGACAATCTCCAGATGTTGGTAAAGTTATGTTTGTCAGGATTTTTTAAATCCAAAATTTCTGAATTTTAGGCCAGTCACATCAATTGGCAAAGGGATGTCATCAATTCTGATGCTCTAGTAGTAAAACCAGTTCTCAGCCACTTGGATTTTTAGTTGGCACATCTCCATCCTTAAACCAGGAGACCGCTCTATCTAGGCTGGTGCAAAGTCCTTACCATACTGGATAGTTCTAGTACAGTGGAATCATGTTTATGGTTGAATTGTTAATATATTTTCTTAAAATTCTTTCAGATGTCACTGGGATGTAATAATCTAATAGTTTTCCTGTCTGACATCAGCAGTTCATAGAATAGAATCAAATAACCATTTAGGTTGAAAACGACCTTTAAGTTCCCTACTCTAACAAGTCCACCACTAAGCCATATCCCCAAGCACCACATCTGTAGGGCTTTTAAAGACATCCAGGGATGGTGACTCAACCACCTCCCTGGGCAGTTCTGCAGATGTAGAGCTGCTCTTCCATTGAATATTTTTCAGACTTATAACACAGGATGTTCTTTTTGAGATACATATGTAATTTTTTTTAAGTCAATGTATTGTCTTCATTTCACCTTCTTTCCTGAAATCCATGTAAAAGAATGCAGTGATACAATGCCAAATGTGACTGTGTACCCCGAAGTACACATGCATGCCCTAAGGTGTGAAAATTGGGAGAAAAAAAAAAGTAATTTTCTGTATGTAACTGCTCTGACAGACCAGTCCATATTCTACCTATGTGACAAGCCAGCAAGAGTCAGCTTAAAATTTCAACTTAGTTTGCCATTTCAGTTATTCTGATAGGTGACGGGAAACATATATATTTGTGGATGACTGGAAAATGCAAGGGAGTACAGAAATAATATTTCCAAGCTCAGTTTTTGATAATAAACATACAACTTTAAAGAAAGCAGCAGCAGTTAAGAAGCAGTGATCTCCCTCTGAAACTGCATTGAAGATGGGCCCAGATGAAGGCTCAGATTGACTTCAACTTTGTAGTTAAGGTTTAAATTTTCTTTAAAGTGAGATACCCATTGCCCATGTCAAGGTTATCTTTGTGATAGCCTTTGAAAGTGTCAGGCTACTTCCCATTGGATGGATGTTCAGAAGTTTCACAGCCTCTGCATTGATCCTACTCTTACATGAAAATGGCTTTATCAAGCCTATAATTAGAAATGAAATAGTCTTAAATGGTTTCCACACAGCTTGACTTTCAAAGAGGTTACAGTTTCACATAACTTCATATAAACAGAGGATCAGAAGATATAACCAGATACCACAGTTCCTGCTTACTAATTGCCATAAAGCAGAGCCATCTGCTTTATACAAAGTCTAGGTCAGGTAATCCTTCTAAACTGTGACCTCTGGGGCTCTGTGGAACTTGTTTTTGATTAAATAAAACCACCTTAGGAAGTTATTGGGAAACTTGGTGCAGATTCAGTCTGAGCAGAGAATGTAACTGATCCAGTTTCTGTATAATCTTAAGCAGACAGTTCAAAACTGATATATCTTTTGAACTTTTTCCTTTCTTCTGTGTGTTAATATTCTATAGCAATTCAAAGTACGAATTAATTATTTCAGTTTTTAAAGTGTTTCCTTATAAAAAATTAATTAGCTGGCAAACAAATAATTTCAACTTAATTTCCTGGCAGTAAAAGATGAAATAACTGAATGTTTCATCAGCCTAAATGAAGGTTAGGATCCAGGCTGGAGAAACCAGCACCCTCCATCTCATTATGTTGTGTTTAGAGAGTTTTTGCCAAAGCACAAAAAAAAAGGGGGTGATAAATGGCAATGAAACAAAAGAAGTGTAACTGTAGCTCGGCAAATACAGCACAGTACTTGTTAATTCCTCAGAACTGTTTCATTACTAGCAAAGCTCATGTCATGCATGCTTTCAAGTGTGTCTCTTTTCCATTGTATACATTATTAAATATATGATCCATTAGATGAAAATAATTACTGTGATTAAATAATCAGTTTTTCTTCTCTAGTTTTCTTTTGGCACTGGTGGCTATTATTTTTGGCTATCTTTGGCAAGCAATTATCAATTTTTCACTGCCAGATTCAAATAATAGCAAAATAGAAGTATTACTGCCAAAACAAATGCTACATTATTTTGCAATTAAACAGAACTTTCCAGTTGAGGATCACAATATTGTGTTAACTACTAATGAATTGTCAAGGGGTAGCAATTCCCTTGTAAAAAAAAACCCCTTTTCTTTTTTTTTCTCCCTGCCTGTGGGGGCGGGGCTGGGCCAAGCTGTTGTTGTGGGGGGACAGGACAAGCATGGACATGCACACAGACAAAAAATGGAAGAGGAGTGGTTTCCAGGAGGCTCTGTCTCTCTCAGATGTGGACTCAGGAGAAAGGAATCTGTTTTCTACAGTCAGTTCTCACTTCCAGACTGTATTATCTCCAACTGGCATCATCATCACCTGGTTTTTCCTGGAGCACCCGTGCCAGCTGCGTATTTTGTGGGTTCGTCTGACACTTTGATTGCCTGGGACCCTGTTTGTTCTTAAAAAAAAACGAAGCAGGGATTTTTCCTTTAAAGTCACTCCTCTTGCATTCTATCCCCACTCTGCACCTTCTCTGTTCAACAGCGGATTCCGGCGGCCCCTGCTGGTTGTCGGAGGGAAGGGCAGCCATCTGTGTCTGATATATACTACTGTTTCAAAGTTTACTGATTATACATTCTGTTGTTGTTTGGTTTTGTATTCTACTGATTATACAGTTTGTTGTTTGGTTTTGTGTTCTATAACAAATATCTCTCTCTCTTTCCCTATATATAGTTTAATAAATTCTTGTCTCCTTATAAGCCCTGGGTCTCACATTTTATAAAATTTAAGATAATACCTGCCCAAACTAGGACAGAATTTAGACATTTACCACCCACCAAGCATCCATATTCTTTCCTTAGGGATGAGATAGATAAAGTATATATGCAGGAGGACATGATCCACCTTTTTTCGGGGGCTGGTGTAAGTTGTCATTGATAGAAGACAACAGAATGTACCACTCATTAAAGGGAGAGCTTCTCATATGAATGGAAGGACCCTGGTCCACCAACCCTGGCAACGGTGCAAAGGTTGGAGTTGCTCTGTCTGTTTCATGATATCCTGCAAAGGCAAAAGGTACAAGAGGCAAAAAAAAAAAAAAAAAAAGAAAAGCTGAGCTAGAACTGTCCATCTTCTCAAATTGTGTTTGTTCACAGGGTGTTTCACTAATGCAGTAGATTATATTTTGAGACTAAATGTACTTTGAACATTCATAGATTTCCTCTGATTTTGAGGAATATTATGATAAGTTGTCAAATGTGGCAATGACCCATTTATCTTCTTTGTTTCAACTTCCTTATAGTGTTACCATTGTTCTCAACATTTACTGCAGTGAGGTGTCCTCATATTGACAGGTGTCCTTGGTCTGCGTACATGTTGCAATTTTAACAAAATTTTGTGAAGTACTATTCAGCGGAGAAGAATTTCTTATTGAACTAGGCAATTGTTTTGGTTTGAGTGAGAACCGAACAAATTCTGTTCAGTGATTTTACTTTTCAGATCAGGTTATCTAACTGTACATTCTAAAGTTAGCAACATGTTTTGCAGAGAGTATCTGCTTCTAGAAGTGATAGTACCTCATGTTTAGAGTTACTACCAAGGATTGGAATGCAGACCAAGGCCACTGCTAGAACTTGTGTATCACACTGAGGGGTGCAGAAAGT
>JAOEGS010003993.1:9311-20817 GCA_025447755.1 Corythornis vintsioides
TTGGGGGGCGGGAGGGATTGGGTGTCGTGGCAGTGTGGGACAGGGGAGTGAGTCAAACCAATTTTCAGCTGGCAGGTCTGAGGTCAGGCCCCTGATCACACTTAGCACTGCCACAAACATGACAGAGGATGTAGACTGGTTTAAACTGATAAAAAAACAGGTCTGAACTACACTCTTGGCCACTCACGTTACTGCTCTGTGGTCTCACCCCTTCCTTTACACCAGCTCTAAGGATCTTTCACTCCATTAATCCAGCAGTGAGCAGCAGTCCTCAGCTGGGTGACTGGGTTGAACTGGCCCAGTGATGGGGCCTATGTGCAGAGCTGGCACAAAGGAAATGAGGAGAGCAGGATCACTCCTTCCAGCACCAGCACCCTTCCCAACTGGCTGAGCCCACACCCCATGGGCACAGCCTGATGAGTCTCAGTCTCAGCACAGGCTTCTCACCAAAAGGAACAGCCCTTCCTTCTGTCCTGAGCTCTCCCCTGGGGCAACCAAGAGCAGTGTAGTCATGCAGCACCATTTACTTCTTAAGACTTGATGACTGTGATTCCTAAATGATAAATTACCTTCCTGAAATCCCCACTTTTTTCATTCAGACTCTCCAGGGAAAGTTTACAAACTTAACCTGGTTCAGAAAACAAAGTCCAAAGCTCAGATTTCCCACCAATGTTTGTATAACACCAGGTTCTAAACAAACACAACTGGAAGGGTATCTCCAGTACAGATGTGTGTAGACTGGTCTAAAACCTAGAGCTGCAGATACAAATATAGCAGAAAGCATCTGTATTCCAGAAGAAGTTCATGTTGAATCTCACTTGAACACAAAAGTGCAGTTAGATGAGACTCTGTAAGGTGCCACTGCAACCCTTCCTGATGGCTCAGCAGCTCCACGTAAGCCAGGGATGACCGTAACCTTTGGAACACCAGCAGTTCCTGCACCAGTGAGAGATGTCTCCTCTTCATCTCCAGTTTCAGAGAAGCTGTGAAGCCCAGCCAGGCAGCTCTCATGTGTTCACAGCTAGAAGCATCAGGCAAGCTCAGAAGCCTGAGTTTTGGCTAATTGCTTTCCCATTAATTTAGCAGGCATCTCTAGATGCAGCACAGGGAGGAAGATCTAGTCAGACACTGTGAGCTGAGAAATAAAGAAAACCTTGCAACCAGTCTTGAAAAGAAAATTGGAAAGATGTGGCATATGCCACAAAGATGCCAGCTGGTCAGATGACTGAAACTTAACAGAGCCACACTGATGCTTCATATTGCACATAAGAAACCAAGTAACACCACAGCTAAACTGGATCACAGGACACAGACTGCTGTTAATGTTCCAGTGCCCGTGTCTGAAGTCACTGGGGGTCTAAAAAGAATTTCAGTAGGTCTCAGAAAGACAATTTTCTTAATGGGTACCAGAGGTGGAAATGTGTAGAGGATGGTTATAATATAATTATGGCTTCAGCAATAACTTGTAGCACTAAGCTGTGTCTCTTCTATCTAGATTAAGTCAATGCCACTGTAAATACAGCTGCAAGGATTGTGTACTCTGGTTATACCCAAGTTAATGTTTGCAAGGTACTGTTCTTTTTCTTTTTTGAGAAAGCAACCAACCATGGTCCATGTCTAATCATTTTGCATGACACTGATGTAGCACAGATTCAAACAGAAATATATATTTTTAAAACATAAAAATCATGCAAATACAGAAAGCTGACCTACCAAGGCACAGTTGTGGTGGATGAAGCTATACATGGAAACACTTGGACAAAAAAAGGTGAGAGTGAACTCTTTTGTAATTCCATTTAGCAGATTTCCCTCTTTCCTTGTCATTAAATAGCAATTCAAGTCTCTGTGACTCCGTGAGTTAAAAACATGCATGGATAAAAGATTCTATAAAAACCATACAGCCTATTCGGGTCACCTCAAGGCACAGGCAACACCATGATAATCAACAAAGCTGGGTCGGTTTGATCCTCAGTTAATCCCTTTCTCTCACCTACAGGCCATTCTCTCTGGAGCACCACAGTTAATGCCTCTGTTGTCTTTCAGTTACTGATTCACTTTGCCATGTATAACTTCTAGCTGTTATTACATTTTTGCTCTATAGTTTTACTAAGAAACAGTTTTAGAAACCACAAAATATAACAAGAGGATAAATATTAATAAAAAAAAAAATCCCACTCATATTTTAATTTCTTCTCTCAATGTGACTCACCACAGCAAGGCAAAGCTCTTCTGCTTATTAAGTTACTAAATCAGGCTGCCCTTTTTTCTCTTCTTTTTTTTTTTTTTGGAAGATCTTAGTTATTTTGCAGTTCTTAACACTGCCAGACACACAGACAAGACAGGGCTCTCAACTGCACCAAGAACAACATGAGCAGTGTGGGTCTCCTACCCTGTTCTCTACTGTAGAGAGCAACCTGCAAAACTGCTCTAATAGCCAGAAAAACTTGAACTCTTGTATTTTTGTACCTTTCCAAGAGATGTAATTTACCTTCCGGCAATTAATTTTTGCCATCTGTGAGACATTTAACTGCCTTGGTTTACAAATAAAGATACCAAGGTATTAAAGAATTAGATGGCATCCAATCTCATGATAAATAGGTAACTAAAGTTCATCATATATAATAAATTATTATAACCTGTTCCAAGAAAGCACTCAGAAGCTGAACATGTATGAGGCAGGGTTGAAAAGCAGAGGAGGACTCACTCTATACCAAGAGTAAAGCATTAGATCTTCCCTTCTTAGCAAGAGTAACTGGAGAGATCTCAAAAATATATTTAAAAACCAGCAAACAACCTAAGATTCAACAAAGCCAGGGAGCAGTGATGTTTGAACAAGAAAAGGCATTTTTCTTAGAGGAGGATTGTGCAGTCATGTGATTTTCTCTAGAAGAACAGAGGCTGGGAGGCGAGTTGAGGCTGTGCTAACTGCAGAGCAAGCAAAGCCCAGAGTAGCTAAAACACGGGCAAGGTACATGGGACACCCACAGCCTGGAGGTGGCAAAGGGCCTCCAGGGAGGGAGAGAGCAGTACCGAAAGCAGCTGAGGGGATGGCTGGGAAGCCGGGCTGAGGAAACTGGAGGATTGGCTGAAGAGCAGCAGTTGCCCAAGACAAGGTCAAATGCCTGGCTGTTTGGCCAGAGAGGAACTATCTGTGACCAAAGGTCACACGAGGCCACATCTCTGCCACTGCCCGTGGGGGCTGAACTTGCCAGGGGAGATGGAAACCTGTGTGAAGGGTGATCTGAGAGGTTTTCTTTTCCTCTGCTGTATTTGGAGGAATCAGGCCAGGAAGGAAAGCACAGGCTAGTGACAGGATGGAGGGAAGAAGCACTTTTGGCATTCCAGGAGTCCTTGCTGACAGAAGCAGCCACAAAAGGGAATGAAAACATTAAATCAAATGCAGCAATTCCTCATTTTATGAGCAGTCAGCCTGCAGCTCTGCACTCCTAGGGTACCACAGGTACTGCTAATAAAGCAACAGGACAACCCAGAAGCGTCTCAAGCATCAGGCATATTCCAGCAAAGAGCTAAAGAGCAATGCTCTTCTTTCTGAAAGACATAGATCCATAGATTCATAGATATTAGGGGTTGGAAGGGACAGACGTGATGGAGAAAAGACCTTCTCTTTGGGAGGTTCTTTGCTACAAGGGTGGCAAGGCACTGAACAGGTTGCCCAGGAAGGTTGTGGAGGCTCCATCCCTGGAGACATTCCAGGTGGAGCTTGAGGAGGCTCTGAGCAGCCTGCTCTAGTTGCAGATGTCCCTGCTCTCAGCAGGAGGTTGGACTAGATGAGCTTTGGAGGTTCTTTCCAACCCAGGGCATTAACTAAGAGTATGCTACTCACTTGTTCCTCCTCTGTCATTTTACATAGAGATATCACATTATTTCAGTTTTTCCAGAGATAATTCACCATCACGCTTAACTGACTCTACCATGACTAAAATGACACAATATTTACACTATTTATAAACTAACTTGCAGAGGCTTAGTCCCATTAACTCACACACCACTAAATCTGATACTAAAACCAATCCTGCAAGTAAAGACTATGAACCACTCTGTGAAGCACTAGACCTTTGCAGTGAAAGATGTCCCTCGGAAATACACACATACAGTGCCATTTACAGCTAGTCATCTTTTTGTTCCAACCTTGATGTCAGAGACTGCTTGAGAATCTGCTTATCAGTGCTACCAGTTCTTATCTTGGAAGACTTCAGTCAGAGGAAAGCCATAACCTCACGCTTTTGGGGTTTTTTTTCCACTTCTAAATGACATACCTTTATTTTTAAAAGTAACAAAATACCTCAAAGTAATACAGAAAACTTCAATCTTCAAAGCAGTTTTTAATCAACTGCTTGGAGTGAAAACCCATGAAATCTGCCATTCAAGCACCACATGTTATGAAGCCTGTCATTAGGTCCCATTCCATTCCAAGGGACATTGGTTTAGCTTCTTACAAGTTTGAAAGCAAAATTCCTTCTTCACTCACTTCCAAGGGAGCTCACACCAACGAGTTCCACCGTGGGGATATGCTCCACCCACAAAGGGCTATGGGAAAGCAATGAAGCATCTTGAGGCATCAGGCCAGAAAGGGAAGAAATTACTAAGACCATCTTCTCTGTGCTGATGGTGAAGCAGCCAAGAAGATGGGCAAAGAAGTTGTATTTTCTGGTGCTGAAAATGCAAGAGTCAGTTCACATGTTCAAATCTATCACTGAGCCTTCAGGTGACTCAGCAGCTAATAAGAAAGAACAGGGTCGTAGCATTTTGCAAAATTAAGAGATTTGGGACTTGGCTTCTGCTGGAAAACAGACACCCTGAACATGCCTATTTAAGTGACCTAATGAGAGGGTCAAAATTGCCTTAAAGGTGGAAACTTGCACTATGTGGCCTTTGAAGTCAAATCTCAGATTTGTCACTAAACTGACATGGAAAACATATATCCTAAAAAAAAATATTTCTCTTGAGACTTTCCAAACCCTCCTGGCTCTGTTCCTATGTGGGCTGACCTGGGTGACTCTGCTCTGACACAGGCTGGACTCGATCTCCAGAGGCCCCTTCCAGCATCATTCCGTGATTCTATGAAAATAAAAATGTGTGAATGCTTGTGTTTCTTCATTAAAAAAATAGTTACTAACCTTATTAAACAAATAAGTAATAATAAAATTAGGACCAAGCAAAATAAAAATGAGGAAAGAAATCTGTTGGGTCTTGGAAAGTACCAACTATTCTGAAGTTTCTCCCCAAGAGAAAAAGAGTTGAACATCTGACAGTTCCATTAACACAGAACTGAACTGCAGTGCTCAGACCCAGTCCCTTACCAATCGCACCTCGCTTCTGAGCTGAGTAACAGCATTGCCTTCTAATGCATGGAAAAGCAACACTCACAGGCAAAATAACCAGAAACCTGAAAGCATCCAAGGCTTCATTACTGAATTTTCTCTGTGACAGCCCAATCCCCCCCAGCAGCAGCCTCAGGGATAGGGGAAGGTAACAGGGACGGCAAATCCCAGCGCTCGCCGGGACCTCCTCTTATTCCCACAGGGAAACAAGGCAGCTCGTGGCACTGAAATCCACATCCCAGCATCCTCCAGGCTTCTCCAGTCAGCTGAGCAGTTTTCTCCACTAAGAGCTGGCATCATCTCCCACCACAGGAGAGGGTCACCGTTTTTACTGGCCTCAGCACAGGGGTTAGAACAAGTCACTCCAACACTCAATTCTTTCTGCTGGCAAATTCTTACTGAAATATTTGATGGACTGTGCCATGAACAGTTTCCTTTCTCACAGAACAGTATCAAGGCATGTGCTGTTTTCAGCAGTCTGGACTAATGGCTTATGGTTACTGGTGCAGTAAGAAGAGTTTCATAATTTGCACATAAATATTATTAATTTTAGTCCTGAGGAACTGATGTTTTGTGGAAATGCAGTTACTTCATTAAAGCATTTTCCAGATACTAGAGGGGGGAAGTAATACTAAAGCCTGAGCATTCTGATAGGGAAAAACTACAACTAAATATTTTGTTTTGTAACCTTATGTTGAAGGATGGGAAGCAGCCAGATCTGAATTAAGTCCAGACAGGCTGAGAGCACATTACCTTCAAACAGAAAATCTGGAAAACGAAGGTATTCCTGCTCCACTCGTGCCATCAGCCCAACAGGCACTGAATTAAAGCCGCAGAAGAAGCGCCTTGACCAGGATCAGTAGGAAGCACACTCCTCCCGGCAGCCCAGGTAGCCATGGTCAGCTCCCAGGGCTCAGCAGGGCAAGAACTGCATCAGCAGCTGAAGGACTCTGCACTCAGCGACTGTTATCGCTTGGAAACCCCATTACCCCTCACAATAGAGAGCCGTTAACGGCTACACCAAGCCAAAGTACAAAACTAGGGCTGGTCCTGCCATCCATCCTTTTGTTGCACTATTCCTTCTCCTTTTCTTTTCAGGATGGGCAGTAGGAGAGAATATACATTCTGTATTCTATTCCTCTCATGTTGTTCATGTTATTGCTGTTACAGCAGAAACAGTAGTCCTTTTATATTTGCTTTCAACAACCACAACAAAATCATAGCTGATGTGTCCTGCACAAATAAAGATTGCATAAGGTTCCTTACAATCTCAGTAATTATAAAAACCTATTCTTCTTCCTTAGGGGATCATGCTAATCCACTTCTATTTTGTCATATGTAATCTTAAATCAGGTTACACTACTCCTTTAAGCAGTAAATTCAGTACAGACAACTAGAAATATTAAATATTGCCTTTCTTCACTATTTTCTGCCCATTAAAATAGAACAGGGAAGTTTCAAGGCACACTTTTGGCAAATCACTTAAAAATAAAACCAATACACATGAGAACAATAGTAGAGTAATCAAAGAAGAAGAAAAAAACCCCAAACTGGTCCTATTACTGCCAAAGGAGAATAGGGGAGAGAAGCCATTTTAGGGGCTCTAATTCTTTAACACAAGAACACAGCAACCACTTACAGACTCCATCCAACTTGCAGCCAGTTCCCTCCTGCCATGCACCTTGTTGACAGCTTCATCATCTTCCCACAGCTAGACAGCATGAGGAAGATGGAATCTGTATCTCCTACAAGAAAGGCTTCATCAACCTATCCAGTAACTACATTTATTTGCACCTTTTGGCCTATTTTTTAAAAGAAAATTTGTTGGAAGTTGTTGTGGAGCGCTCAGAAGAAAAGACTAAAGAACAATAAACAATGGCTATTCACCAGGAAGTACAGAGGAGCAACCAACTCCAATCTGGCAAGCCTGACAGAGGTAATTCACCTTCCCCTTAGTGCTCTAGAGGGATAAGCGTGCAATCGTTGACCTTAATGTAGGGAAAATACCCACCATCTAAGCACCTTCGTCATTACATCTTTGGAAAGTAAACAAATACTTAAATCCCTGAGGATAAGCACTTTCTCATGTGACTCCCCCAGAAAGAAATAATAAAAAAAAAAAAGCCCACACAACTCCATATACATAATTAAGAACATATCAGTGCCCTTTTCCGACAGAGTGCTTTCCCAGGGAAACTCATCTGCTCTCTAAAAAAAAAAAAAGAGCTCTGGCACAGTCCCACGGCTGGATAAGCACCTATCCTTGAACGTTCTGCACATCTCAAATCCTCCTGTTTATCTACATTATGACCATCCTCAACTTACCCATCTTGCTCTCTCATCCCTTCCTGTACATCCCCCACAAGAACACTGTCCCCTCAAAGCCACCTTCGGTGACAAGCGTCAGCAGCAGCTGATACGCACACAGCTCTGTAACCGATTCCAGTGGAAAAAAAAATACCTCCTCATCTGTAATTTCTCCCAAACCAGAAACAAATAATCTTTCCATCACAAAAGCCTCCAGGAAAAGCTTAGCTTCCTCCCGCACAGGTAAATACCATCTTGAGATAAAAGCTGTCATTGTCTTTGTCTTTTCCAGCACAGGAAAGAACTGTCCACACCAAGCATGCTGACCTCAACCTGCCGAGATGCCTTTCTGCCACAGCACACGTCGAATACAGCCCCGCATCACCTGCCGTGGCCAAATCAGTGACGGAGTCCTGGCCAACCGAGAAAAACCTATCTGGGTACAAGCATCACCATCCCTTTTCACACACCCCTGGGCGGGAGGCCTTCCCCGGCCCACCGCCCTCCCAGCTTCGGAGCTCCTTTCCCGGCAGCAGCGCGTCCTCTGAAGCACGACCCTCCCTCCCGGTGCGCGCTGGGGACCCGCCCTTACTTCACTTTAAGCACATTTACAGATCACTAACTACCTGCGATGCCCCCTTCGGCCTCGCAAGGCCTTCCAGACCCACCTCTACCAGCCAAGCTCGCCCTTGGGCGCTCACCGCGCTCCCTCCCCTCACACAGCGTCTCCCAACATCGCGCTTCCCCGCCACCGGCCGAGCACGGCTCCCTCCGGCCCCACAGGCCTCTCCGCGGGTCTCCCCTTCGTGCGCACCCCCGTACAGGTCGCCCCTGCCCCCACACCTTGTCCCGGCCGATCCCACCTCTCCGCGGCCACCCACCACCGCGGTCCGGCGAAGCAGTCTCGCCCAGGCCGCTGTCCCCCCCGCGCCCCTCCCGGCCGGCGCGTCTCCGCAGGCGAGCCCGAGGCTGGGCAGGCCGCGGCCGCCTTCTCCCTTTACCGTCCGTCGGGGGACTCGGGCCGGGCTGGGCCATGGCTCCGGCGGGCGATGCCGCCGCGGCCTCCTCCGCCTCCAGCCGCGGCGTCGGAGCGAGAACCGCTACGCCAGGGGGCCCCGGCGAGAGACGGTTGCTGCCGGCCTGGGCCTCCGCCTCCTCCGCCTCATCCTGACAGCGGCCGCCGCTGGCGGGAGGAGGAGAAGGAGGAGGAACGCTGCGCAGGCGCCCACGGTACCAGCTGCCGCCACCGGGCCTGGGAGGGCTGGGGCTGCCGCGGCGGAGGCAGGGGGCTGGGTGGAGTGCCCGGGGCCGCCCGCTGAGGTGCTTCGTCACCCGAGGGCCGAGCGGGGCGATAGAGCCGGGGCCCCTCCTGGTGGGAGCCGGCGCAAAGCCTCCGCTCGTGTCCGGCAGGGCTGGGGCGGCGGCGGGCGTGTTGATGGGGGAGCTGGTGGGGCTGGGGACGCCCGACGGGCTTTCCCGAGGTTACCTCGGGGCCCGGCCATGGGCCAAGCCGCCTCCTGCCCCCGCTGCCTGGCCCGTCCCCTCGGCCTCTCCTGCAGGGCCGCCTGGCTTCCCGGGCTGCGGCGAGGGTCGGGAAGATGTCCCTGGGTCTGCCCACAACTTGGCCATCTTAGAAATGTAGTCGGTATTTACTGTTCAGGGAATTGGTACAAGTGACGCCACCTAAATCCTGTTCTGCTATGTAGTGCAGCCAGGGAAGCCGAAGGAGGTAGGTTGGGTGGTGGAAGGAACATGTCGAGCCATGAGATCTCTTCCCCACCACTTGTGGAGTGTTGGTCTGTGTTGATGGAGGAGGGCATTAATCCTGCTACTTAATAGGGAGATTGTGTCTAAATTCCTTTTTTTTTTTCTTTTCTTTAAACCAATATAAAAGGAGATTTACATCATTTCAACACAGATAATCACAGAAAGCAGAGTTAGACCAGAGAGTAAGAAACCCAGGCTCTCTCAAGGGCAGGGTTTGTTATTCTGGCCTTTCTTAGGGCTTGAATACCCTAAAAATCAGTCATTTTTAAACTGAATCTCACTTGCTACAGTTTTGCAGGCCTTGCTATCAAAATACATGGTATGGGATTCTGCATTTCCTACTACATTTTTTTTCTCAAATACAGACTTGAAAAAGGGAGTCCTTGAAAATTATCCCTTTACATTTTGCCCATGAGTTGAGGTGAATTTTCTTATCTTTTGCTTTTGTAAAAAGCAGGCTTAAACTATTGAAGACTTAACTTCGCAGTGTTCCCAACTTGAGATGTGCAGGGCTTTATTTTCGTGGCTATTTGGAGAACCTGCAACTGCTGATTGCTCACAGAATTCCTGGCTTAGTGACAAAATGATCAAAGGACTAAGTACTTATCACTTGCAGTTTACACATTTCATAGCTCTTGCTTAGGCTCTTTCAGAGGTAGCTGGATATTAGAAGCGTTCAACACATAAATCCTTTTGAAAATCTAACTGTGGGAACTGAGCTCTTGAACCTCTGTCCTGGTATGTGTTCATCTGGGGACCCCAAACCACCCATATTAGCAGCTGCTTTCATCTTGGTTGTGTCAAGGCCCACACATCTTGGTCAGTCCAGGACCAAATTCTTTTTGCATTGCTCCTGCTGCAAACAGCAAGTGAGATGGTATCAAGCTTGATATCTGTCACACCTACAAGCACTTGTTAAGGGATGAACATAATCCCTTCCATAGACAAAATATGGACTATTGGAATTGCAACATCTCAAAATCTTTATCAGAACTCCTGAGCTCATGCACTAAATGGGATTTATACAGTAGTTTGAAGAATAGAAAAGCTCTCAAGCGACCCATACCTTGGCTTTTTATGTTCTTGTTCTCTAGTCTAAAGATGTACTAGCTTTACAGGTATTGTTCTTCATTTTCCCCTTTACTTTTTTTTTTTTTTTTTTTTTCCTGGACAGTAATTGGAATGAACCTTGGAAGAGGTTTATGTAGCATCTAGTCACAGTGTCTTGTAGCTTGGAACAATTGGGTAACTTCTGTCCCTCTCAAAGTGCCTTCTTTAATTCTAATCACTTGTAGTTCTTACAACCTTTATCTCAAAGGATTTTCCAACATGACTCAGCTAAACCTTGAAAGAGTTAAGCAAGGTTTTCCCAGCATTTTGCAGCCACAGAAACAAGTCTCCTGCAGTGGCAGAACCAGCAGAACCCAGAAGTCCTGAATTCCAATTCCCAAATGCAGTATTAATGAATCAGGCATGGGGCAGATCTGGAGAGCTGTGGGTGGGCAGAGGCTATTTCTGGAGGAAACTTGTGCTGAAATAATAACACTCCTAGAATCCCATGCATTTTTATCAAATATATTTGGTTTAAAAGTCTTAACATGGGCGTTTTCAGCATCAGTACCAGAAGCAGCAGACACCATTTAATGGAAGATGCATCTTCCTGGTGAGCATGTGCTGGGTTAGTACAAGCTGGAGCTGAAATTTCATCTTGCAGGTTGGCTGGAAAAGGTAGCTATGCAACTTTTGTCTAAGCAGTACCATCCAGTAACAAGCAGTGAGTTTGTGCATGGCCTGGTTCTGGAGACCAGGAGGAAATTGAGTGGGGCTGTGGTTGGTTGATTGCAAAGAGCATAGTGAAGTAATTTATAGAACACATCAAAGGAGTGCTTTTTTTTTTTTTTTTTTTTTTCCTGAGGAAAATAAGTGGGAAAAGAGCTAATTACATTAAGAGCTAATCTGTCATGTGGCTGATTGACTTAAGTGCTTATGAATCTCAAATTCCAAAGGAAACATTTCCCACTTTTTTTTTTTTTTTTTTTTTTTTTTTTTTTTATGAATAAAGATGGTGGGAGCTCAGAGGTGGGTACATT